>PQWD01002850.1:0-101484 GCA_019425675.1 Leucinodes orbonalis
CCTCAGCCCTCCCGGTAGGAATTGAGCCATCGACGCTCTATGTATGAATCACATAAAAAGTGAAAAATAGACATGTCCGTTAAAAGTTTGCGTCATCATTTTAATTTAAAATCAAAATTGCCTAAATAGCAAATAACAATGTTAATTTCCACTTTTTCTGCTGAATTCATGAATTACTATCTTTACAACATTAACACTTAAAATTACAGTCATAATGTTGATTTCGGCTAAACTGGCCAGCACACGCCATCAGCTGCGTCATAATTGCATACACTCAGCATTTCTGTGATGCAACTAATGCCTTGTTTTACTTCGTGTGGTATAGCAGTTAACAATTATTAGGTTACCCCGATGAAATGGTTTCAAATGTCAATTTCTATGGTACTGACGTTTTTAATATCCGTATATACAACATTACATTATTCGTAACTAAAATATATTACACCCTAACACTTAAAATAAAAAAAATTAAAACTAAAAATATAATTAAAGAAGTCCCTTTCGCAAGTTCCGAAAATACTGCAGCGTTACCCCTTTGGATTGCCAGACTGATTCTTGACCAAGGTAGCTGCCAGATCTCGGTCACCTGTGACGTCAACTAACCTTTTGAAATCTCTTTGAAAGCCTCAAAGCACTAGGACCCCACGGACCAAGGTCTCGACACCGAACGGAACAAAATCAATTCGGAGCCCAACCCCTGTATTTGCATGCTTTGCTTTTTCAGCCGCTTCACAAGCCGCACCAGCTCTGTGATTGTACCATGTAGATGGAAGGCCAGCGTGTCTGCACAAGTTGCATCCCATACTAGCACCCATCCATCCATTATGGTACTTGTACACGAAAAGACTATATTTTGTTGAATTTAAATAATAATAATAAAATCCCGACACGTACAATTGTTTCCGAATTTTCGAAAATATATGTACGTTATCCGACGCTCTTACTGAGGAAAACATCGTGAGGAAACCATCATGCACGCCTGCGAAGAGATTCGAAGGTTGTGTGTGAAGTCGTCCAATCCGCACTGGGCCGCGGACGACTAAGTCTAATCACCCTATACGAGTAGGCTCGTGCACCTCGTGGGACGTTTATGAGCTGATGATGATGAATATAAAATAATAAAGCCGTAGGGACGTGACGATTAATCCCCCGCTGGTGATTACTTTATGCAGTACTACCGGTGCAGTCAGTCTCCGCGGGCAGCTTGTGCGAGCTGATGCGTGTGCGCCACCTCATCCGTGTAATCGCGAGCGCCACTGTTGCCCCCTATCGCCCACTGCAGGCGACCATTAGGGAGCCCAGCTAGCCGCGGCGAGTCACCGCCTGTCTCTATTATACTGTGAGACTAGTTTAATGACAGGCGTCCGTAGTCTATCCCAAATATCCAGTCCACCAAAACCCAATTCCATAGCCCAGTATCGTAGTTTCCATATATTTACAATAGTCTTTACACCTGGCGGGGGTCGTCTTGGGTTGTATCATATTGTGCATTCTGTGATGGCATCCGCGACGTGTAACACTAACAAAGATTAAACATTCGGAAAAGGGCCTCTGTGCTATTGGCTTCGGCCCTACACACGCCTTCCAAAGGACCAGGCCACTATTTCACACTAAGTCACAGGGCCGTGAATCTTAAGGATTTCAAAAACAATATAAATGCGAAAGTAAATGTATCTGTCTGTTTGTAACGCTTTCACGCCTAAACGTCTGAATGGATTTTGATGAAATTCTGTATAGTAACCTGGAAAAACAACATAGGCTTCTTTATTTCGGGTGGAAACTCACAACAGTAGATGAATCTATTGTCTACGCGCTACGATGGAACGGATATAGGATTTTTATCAGTTTTCAAGGAAGCTAAAAATCGATGGAAAGACATATAACATCTTCAGTAGCGTATAAATAATATTCTGTTTACATAACCAGGAAAGTAAAACTGTGTTACCGCGATTTAACGCGAGTGAAGCCGTGGGCAAGAGCTAGTGAAATATATCAAATAGGTCATAACCAAGAAAACCGTATGACGTCATAGTTTCTGTAAACATTGGTCTGAGGCATACAGGAAAACCTAGGAAAACTGAGTACTAATGGTCTATAAAATAAATTTGTTTAACGCATATTATTAAGTATTGCTTACGGAAGTAAGGAATGTTTTAGAACTTGGTTATTCCGAATGGAGTTCTGTAGGTCATGTTACTAAAAGAGACTATTTATGACAATAATCATTTTGTTAGAATTCTTAGCATGAGTATATGTTGTAATCAATGGCGGTGGCTTAATGGTGTGAACTGTTGCACTCCTACCGGGAGGGCTGAGGTTCAAATCCCGCCACGTACCAATGTGTTTTCGAAAATATATGTATGTTATCCGACGCTCTTACGGTGGAGGGAAACATCGTGAGGAAACCTGCGCACGTCCGCGAAGGGATTCATATGTTGTGCGTGAAGTCGGCCAACGCGCACTGGGCCCGCGTGGACGACTAGGGCCTAAACAACCTATTCGGGTAGGCTCGTGCCCCTCGGTGGGGACGTTTAATGAGCTGATGATGATAATGAATGAGCTGATGTGATGTGATGATCCTATAATTGCGATCGCAATGGTTGTTTTTGATTGAAACGAGCTATCGGCTCATCTAATGGTAAATAACTCCGCCGCCCGTGTACATTTGCAATACCAGAGTGCACTCAAATGCGTTGCCGGCCTTTTTAAAATGGGCGCTCTTTTTATGATGCTTTTTTATTTATATTGTATGACTACCACCGCGCCGGTTCGGAATAATTAGGATCTCCGAGAAGAGCCGGCAAGAAACTCAATAGTCACCCTTTTAAACTTTATATTAGTTCTAGAGATTTCGGGAATCGTCAAACGATTCGACCGCCATCGAGCCAAATGTTATATATGACATAACATATCAGCATTTTGTTTTCGCTATAATTCTTATCTTTGTTTATTCAAAATCATTATTTTACGTACTTTATGAGTATCTATTTAAAACCTTGACCTACTAGACGAAGATAATGACAACGTTTATTAAACTCCCAATTATCTTACATTTAGACGTTTATCTTTCTCGTAATATATATATATATGTCAAACATCCAAACAAAAACAAACAGACATCTTCATGCACATAAATGTTTGTACTGCCCGGGGAACGAACCCAGAACCCTTGTGTGGTGTAGTAGCCGACGTCTCGACCATTATACCAAATGGGTCGTCGAGATAGTAACCGAGTCTTGCCCGTTGATTGACTTTAACTTACGTACTAAAATCATATTGTTTCAACGTTATTATAGTCTTAAGTGTTCATAGACACCTTATATCTTTCATGTTTACAAACTTAACATATTATTATTTTAATTATATCTAGAGAGTGGACTAACCGAGTAACCTTAAACTATCTACTACTTAACCTATCTACTTATTATCAACGTTTTGAAAACAAACTATTTTCATTCAGTGTTAAAAGAGCTGACATTTAATAGCTTAGGTTACAGGTTCAAATACCTTTGTAGCTAGGTTTAGTGATGGTAATTTGAAGCTAGAATTCCAGACTTACGGTAGTAAAATGATACAATTTTCATGCTCTATGGTTTTATAGTTTTTCTTTTAATCCGTCGCAGTCCACTGCTAGATATCTTCTTCTTATCGATTCGATGGTTTCACAAGTGAAATATGATAATGCGACCAATATTGTCAAAGTCAAAGTCAAAAACATTTATTTCAAATTAGGCTTACAAAAAGCACTTATGAACGTCAAATTTCATTATTTATTATTGGGCCACTTTGATCGCCCTTTCATTTACCATCCAGAGGTCCCGGAAACCGCACGAAGATGGACAGTTCGGGCGAGATTTACTTGCAACGTCAAGAAGTTGTTCCATTACTTCCATTGTCGTAGGGGCACCACAGTCACACAGATTGCCCCTGGGATATCCCCATCTTATATCATCATCTATTACCCGGTTTTCACGGCACCAGCCCGCAGTCTGTTCATAGTTGTACTTATTCTGATAGATCCCCCAGAGATCCCCTAGTCTCCCCCATTTTGCGCCTGATATCCCGGTCCTCTGCTTCTCTCATACAGCCTCCATTGGATTTTATTATTTGATGTTTTTTATTGTGTATTTATTGACATAAATTCAACATTCAGAACAAGAATTTGATTTGAGTTATTTCGTATCAAAAAGTTTATTACGGTATTAGGTAATATACATTTATTAATAAGAACAAAATAAATGTAGCGAGATATGTATGATCATTGATCAGAGTATCTCAAAGATAAAATCAGAAATGATATTATTAGTGTGAGATTATGGGTTACCAAAATAGCTCACCGGATCAACAAGTCGAAGGTGCAATGGGTCGGTGACGTATGCGCAGAACCGATGGCCGTTGGAGCAGACGAGTTCTGGATTGGAGACCGGGAGATGTTTCCGTGTTTCGAAGGACATGTCGGACGGTTCCGAAGACTTGCAAAAAGGTTGAGGCTGATGAGGGCGGGAGGAAAAGCGGAGAAATCTAGGTCCAACAGAAGACTGCGAAAGATTAGATAGGGAGGATTGCAATGAATCATTATAAAGAAAAGAAAGAAGAAAGAAAAAAAAAACATTTATTTGACCACAAATACAAAACAAAACAATTATACGAAAATAAACCAAAGTAATAAACACGTGAAAAAGGAAAGATTAAACAAAAATAAAAGACAAATGAAACAAAATAAACACCAATAAAAAAACGTTATTTGTGGTCAAATGGGCCCTGCCTCAGCTTATACTGCCGTGTGTCATTCACAGTTTCTAATGATTCATCAACTTCGCCACGGCAGCGCTGGTGTTCTGACAGAGCCCAAGTGACGATGCAAAGCATAATATATATATTACAATAATACATTCATAAAAAATACACTTGAAATATAATAATAATTAAACTGTATGTCTTGCTGCTTATATAAATAATGAATAAGTTTATATAAATAATAAAATATGAATAAAAGTCAATGTCACCACATTTTTTTTTCGCAAATGCATAAAAATGCATTTAATACTAACAATATGCCGTTGAACCCAAAGATTTAATCCTGGTTTTAACCTATATTATCTTTACTAAAAGTCAAGTTCTTATACTTGACTACCCATCTGGTGTATTGGTTGCGACGTCGACTATTACACCGACGGTTCCGGGTTCGATCCCTGGACAGTACAAACTTTTGTGTGCATGAACATGTCTTGTTTGTATTGGTCTAAATATTTTCTATATATAATATGTATGTATTTACAAAAAAAAGTATTTTAAGTATGTTTGGCCGTAGTTAGGTATCCATATTACATGCTAATGCTAAGTTTGGGGCTAGATGGCGCTGAGTCAATATCTATACTTATCGGGAGAAATAGACAATTGGTAGATCATAAGACCAAAAGAATAAAATTAATATTTATGTGTTTATGCGAAATGTCAAAAATAGTAACATCGTTTGTTCTGACAGAATTGTACATGAATAATATTTACGCAAACTATTTCACTTATTGTTGTGACAAATTTTTTGCGAACCTCATTAAATATATTGTTAATTTACGTCAATTTATTGTTAAGTTGTCAGTTTTTATATTACACGTAAGACATTGTTGTTAATATGGCGGGCGTTTGCGTAAAAGGTCAATTTATTGACAAATATGAGAAGGCTCTAGAAAAATGGCGACCTTAATTCAATGCGGTATTGCTTTACCATAATTATAATCCGGTTTACGTTTCACTTTGTGATCATTTTCATAATAAGCGTGTGTATTTTTAAGATTTAAGAGTACCCAGGCTGGATCTTTCGGATTAAAACCTAAAATCAATGGCCGAGGCTCTGGCGACCGATACGAACTCGACTAGTGACGGGTAAAGATCTTGTTCATTTATGGGCTCCTAGTACACAGCTTTCGCGACACAAGCCAACCTCACCAGGCCGGGGGGCATCCTGCCGAACAACGGCCAAGGCTCTGGCGACCGACACGCACTCGAATAATGGGGTAAAGCTCTTGCTCATTTATGGGCTCCTAATACACTAGGACTAGTTAGTGGAGACGTAGCGTGGGACGGCCACCCAGAAGATGGTTAGAGTATCTACAAAGGACGTTGGTAATTGTTGGATTTAAAAAAAGAGGGGTTCCTGTGGAATTGATGACCCATGTGGTGTAATGGTCGAGACGTCGGCTATTACACCAAGGGTTCCGGGTTCGATCCCCGGGCATTACAAATATTTGTGTGCACGAACATATCTGTTTGTAATGGTCTGGGTGTTCCTATGTATAAAATGTATGAATGTATTTACAGAAAAAATATATAAGTATGTATATCATATGTTTTGTACTCTAACTACAAGTTTCTTGCTTAATATGGGGCTGGAATGTCAGTGGATATTTATTAATATTTTTTATTAACTAATAAAACTGATATGATAAAGAATACATATATATATATAACATCTGGCATCTCTAAAAATATGACAAATCAACGTTTACGGGTTCAGCTAGCTAGCCTTTATTACCCAGTAAAGTATGTAAACTATTAGTGTACCTAGTATTTATACATACGTTGCATTTCATCATCATCATCAGCTCATTAAACGTCCTCACCGAGGGGCACGAGCCTACCCGCATAGGGTGATTAGGCATTAGTCGTCCACGCGGGCCCAGTGCGGGTTGGACGACTTCACACATCCTTCGAATCTCTTCGCAGGCGTGCGCAGGTTTCCTCATGATGTTTTCCCTTACCGTAAGAGCGTCGGATAACGTACATATTATCCAAAAATTCGAATAATTTCGATTTGAACCACATCCCTCCACAACCACACCAGGTAACAGTCCACACCATTGAGCCACCGTTGCATATTATACCTATACACTAATTTCTTCGACCCGGAACCTTCGAGACCACAATGCCACCTAACCTCAAGGGTTAAGGTTTCATATGATCATGTAACGTGGATTATGACCTGAATAATCACTCATATGTCGCAATTGGCCGTTCGTATAATTGTCTGCTAGGTGTCATGGATTGGAATACTTTGAAAATGACTTAATTTAATGTCGGTCTTTAACTTTTGACCACCAACGACACTTGAAAGTGTCAGAAACAATAGATTTTCTATTGTGTCTAAATTCCTGGCGTTTGTAGATGCCTATCCTATTCAACCTATCGCAGTCCACTGCTGGACATAGGTCTCCCCCATTTTGTGCCCGTTATCCAGTCCTCCGCTTTTCTCATCCAGCCTCCACCAGCGACCTTTCGCAAGTCGTCGGTCCATCGGGCCGGAGGGCGTCCTACGCTACGCTTGCTGAGACGCTGTAGATTCGATGCTGAGTATTTTATGTAGATATACACCGCAGTGCCAGATATCGTCCTGTGAAACAGGCAAGTTATGCACTTTTGTGTTTCGGGATGATATTTAATAAACAATATGGTTATTGTAGAGTTGATTAAGTTTTATTAGGGGCGACTCGTCCCCGGGAGGACAAAGCTAAGGGTGACGAGCGGGAACTACCCTAAAAGGCATGTGCTTAGTTTGGGGCTAGATCGCGTGTAAATGTCAGTGGATATTTATTCGTTTTTAACTGCACGGCGTAGATTAAAACCTAAGCGGCAAGTATTATAAGTAGTATTGAGTGTTCAATAAGAAATGCCGATTGCGAGTGCATGGATTTTAAACCAGTTAGTGCGTATTTGGGGNTGGAGTTCTGTAGGTCATGTTACTAAAAGAGACTATTTATGACAATAATCATTTTGTTAGAATTCTTAGCATGAGTATATGTTGTAATCAATGGCGGTGGCTTAATGGTGTGAACTGTTGCACTCCTACCGGGAGGGCTGAGGTTCAAATCCCGCCACGTACCAATGTGTTTTCGAAAATATATGTATGTTATCCGACGCTCTTACGGTGGAGGGAAACATCGTGAGGAAACCTGCGCACGTCCGCGAAGGGATTCATATGTTGTGCGTGAAGTCGGCCAACGCGCACTGGGCCCGCGTGGACGACTAGGGCCTAAACAACCTATTCGGGTAGGCTCGTGCCCCTCGTTGGGGACGTATAATGAGCTGATGTGATGTGATGATCCTATAATTGCGATCGCAATGGTTGTTTTTGATTGAAACGAGCTATCGGCTCATCTAATGGTAAATAACTCCGCCGCCCGTGTACATTTGCAATACCAGAGTGCAATCAAATGCGTTGCCGGCCTTTTTAAAATGGGCGCTTTTTATGATGCTTTTTTATTTATATTTTATGACTACCACCGCGCCGGTTCGGAATAATTTAGGATCTCTGAGAAGAGCCGGCAAGAAACTCAATAGTCACCCTTTTAAACTTTATATTAGTTCTAGAGATTTCGGGAATCGTCAAACGATTCGACCGCCATCGAGCCAAATGTTATATATGACATAACATATCAGCATTTTGTTTTCGCTATAATTCTTATCTTTGTTTATTCAAAATCATTATTTTACGTACTTTATGAGTATCTATTTAAAACCTTGACCTACTAGACGAAGATAATGACAACGTTTATTAAACTCCCAATTATCTTACATTTAGACGTTTATCTTTCTCGTAATATATATATATATATGTATGTCAAACATCCAAACAAAAACAAACAGACATCTTCATGCACATAAATGTTTGTACTGCCCGGGGAACGAACCCAGAACCCTTGTGTGGTGTAGTAGCCGACGTCTCGACCATTATACCAAATGGGTCGTCGAGATAGTAACCGAGTCTTGCCCGTTGATTGACTTTAACTTACGTACTAAAATCATATTGTTTCAACGTTATTATAGTCTTAAGTGTTCATAGACACCTTATATCTTTCATGTTTACAAACTTAACATATTATTATTTTAATTATATCTAGAGAGTGGACTAACCGAGTAACCTTAAACTATGTTATCAACGTTTTTGAAAACAAACTATTTTCATTCAGTGTTAAAAGAGCTGACATTTAATAGCTTAGGTTACAGGTTCAAATACCTTTGTAGCTAGGTTTAGTGATGGTAATTTGAAGCTAGAATTCCAGACTTACGGTAGTAAAATGATACAATTTTCATGCTATTATATATTCTATGGTTTTATAGGTTTTTCTTTTAATCCGTCGCAGTCCACTGCTAGATATCTTCTTCTTATCGATTCGATGGTTTCACAAGTGAAATATGATAATGCGACCAATATTGTCAAAGTCAAAGTCAAAAACATTTATTTCAAATTAGGCTTACAAAAAGCACTTATGAACGTCAAATTTCATTATTTATTATTGGGCCACTTTGATCGCCCTTTCATTTACCATCCAGAGGTCCCGGAAACCGCACGAAGATGGACAGTTCGGGCGAGATTTTACTTGCAACGTCAAGAAGTTGTTCCATTACTTCCATTGTCGTAGGGGCACCACTGTCACACAGATTGCTCCTGGGATATCCCCATCTTATATCATCATCTATTACCCGGTTTTCACGGCACCAGCCCGCAGTCTGTTCATAGTTGTACTTATTCTGATAGATCCCCCAGAGATCCCCTAGTCTCCCCCATTTTGCGCCTGATATCCCGGTCCTCTGCTTCTCTCATACAGCCTCCATTGGATTTTATTATTTGATGGTTTTTTATTGTGTATTTATTGATATAAATTCAACATTCAGAACAAGAATTTGATTTGAGTTATTTCGTATCAAAAAGTTTATTACGGTATTAGGTAATATACATTTATTAATAAGAACAAAATAAATGTAGCGAGATATGTATGATCATTGATCAGAGTATCTCAAAGATAAAAATCAGAAATGATATTATTAGTGTGAGATTATGGGTTACCAAAATAGCTCACCGGATCAACAAGTCGAAGGTGCAATGGGTCGGTGACGTATGCGCAGAACCGATGGCCGTTGGAGCAGACGAGTTCTGGATTGGAGACCGGGAGATGTTTCCGTGTTTCGAAGGACATGTCGGACGGTTCCGAAGACTTGCAAAAAGGCGTTGGTGGAGGCTGGATGAGGAAAGCGGAGAAATCTAGGTCCAACAGAAGACTGCGAAAGATTAGATAGGGAGGATTGCAATGAATCATTATAAAAGAAAAGAAAGAAAGAAAAGAAAAGAAAAAACATTTATTTGACCACAAATACAAAACAAAACAATTATACGAAAATAAACCAAAGTAATAAACACGTGAAAAAGGAAAGATTAAACAAAAATAAAAGACAAATGAAACAAAATAAACACTAATAAAAAAAAACGTTATTTGTGGTCAAATGGGCCCTGCCTCAGCTTATACTGCCGTGTGTCATTTACAGTTTCTAATGATTCATCAACTTCGCCACGGCAGCGCTGGTGTTCTGACAGAGCCCAAGTGACGATGCAAAGCATAATATATATATTACAATAATACATCTTTCATAAAAAATACACTTGAAATATAATAATAATTAAACTGTATGTCTTGCTGCTTATATAAATAATAAATAAGTTTATATAAATAATAAAATATGAATAAAAGTCAATGTCACCACATTTTTTTTTCGCAAATGCATAAAAATGCATTTAATACTAACAATATGCCGTTGAACCCAAAGATTTAATCCTGGTTTTAACCTATATTATCTTTACTAAAAGTCAAGTTCTTATACTTGACTACCCATCTGGTTATTGGTTGCGACGTCGACTATTACACCGACGGTTCCGGGTTCGATCCCTGGACAGTACAAACTTTTGTGTGCATGAACATGTCTTGTTTGTATTGGTCTAAATATTTTCTATATATAATGTATGTATTTACAAAAAAAAGTATTTTAAGTATGTTTGGCCGTAGTTAGGTATCCATATTACATGCTAATGCTAAGTTTGGGGCTAGATGGCGCTGAGTCAATATCTATACTTATCGGGAGAAATAGACAATTGGTAGATCATAAGACCAAAAGAATAAAATTAATATTGATGTGTTTATGCGAAATGTCAAAAATAGTAACATCGTTTGTTCTGACAGAATTGTACATGAATAATATTTACGCAAACTATTTCACTTATTGTTGTGACAAATTTTTTGCGAACCTCATTAAATATATTGTTAATTTACGTCAATTTATTGTTAAGTTGTCAGTTTTTATATTACACGTAAGACATTGTTGTTAATATGGCGGGCGTTTGCGTAAAAGGTCAATTTATTGACAAATATGAGAAGGCTCTAGAAAAATGGCGACCTTAATTCAATGCGGTATTGCTTTACCATAATTATAATCCGGTTTACGTTTCACTTTGTGATCATTTTCATAATAAGCGTGTGTATTTTTTAAGATTTAAGAGTACCCAGGCTGGATCTTTCGGATTAAAACCTAAAATCAATGGCCGAGGCTCTGGCGACCGATACGAACTCGACTAGTGACGGGTAAAGATCTTGTTCATTTATGGGCTCCTAGTACACAGCTTTCGCGACACAAGCCAACCTCACCAGGCCGGGGGGCATCCTGCCGAACAACGGCCAAGGCTCTGGCGACCGACACGCACTCGAATAATGGGGTAAAGCTCTTGCTCATTTATGGGCTCCTAATACACTAGGACTAGTTAGTGGAGACGTAGCGTGGGACGGCCACCCAGAAGATGGTTAGAGTATCTACAAAGGACGTTGGTAATTGTTGGATTTAAAAAAAGAGGGGTTCCTGTGGAATTGATGACCCATGTGGTGTAATGGTCGAGACATCGGCTACTACACCAAGGGTTCCGGGTTCGATCCCCGGGCATTACAAATATTTGTGTGCACGAACATATCTGTTTGTAATGGTCTGGGTGTTCCTATGTATAAAATGTATGAATGTATTTACTGAAAAAAGTATATAAGTATGTCTATCATATGTTTAGTACTCTAACTACAAGTTTCTTGCTTAATATGGGGCTGGAATGTCATCATCATCATCAGCTCATTAAACGTCCCCACCGAGGGGCACGAGCCTACCCGTATAGGGTGATTAGGCCTTAGTCGTCCACGCGGGCCCAGTGCGGATTGGACGACTTCACACACAACCTTCGAATCTCTTCGTAGGCGTGCATGAAGGTTTCCTCACGATGTTTTCCTTCACCGTAAGAGCGTCGGATAACGTACATATATTTTCGAAATTCGAAAACACATTGGTACGTGTTGTGATTTGAACCTCAGCCCTCCTGGTAGGAAGGCGACAGTCCACACCACTGAGCCACCGACGCTCTGTTGGAAGCTCTCTCTGCTGGAATGTCAGTGGATATTTATTATTAATTTTTATTAACTTATAAAACTGATATGATAAAGAATACCTATATATAACACCTGGCACCTCTACAAGTAAAAATATGACCAATCAACGTTTACCGGGTACAGCTAGCTAGGCTTTATTACCCAGTAAAGTATGTAAACTATTAGTGTACCTAGTATTTATACATAATGCAGCTTATTGGCCAAGTGATGTGATTCCGTTGCATTTCATCATCATCATCAGCTCATTAAACGTCCCCACCGAGGGGCACGAGCTTACCCGCATAGGGTGATTAGACATTAGTCGTCCACGCGGGCCCAGTGCGGGTTGGACGAC
This sequence comes from Leucinodes orbonalis, assembly GCA_019425675.1. Classification (NCBI taxonomy): domain Eukaryota; kingdom Metazoa; phylum Arthropoda; class Insecta; order Lepidoptera; family Crambidae; genus Leucinodes; species Leucinodes orbonalis. Next base: position 12,580 of record PQWD01002850.1, read on the forward strand.
TTCACACAACCTTCGAATCTCTTCGCAGGCGTGCGCAGGTTTCCTCATGATGTTTTCCCTTACCGTAAGAGCGTCGGATAACGTACATATATTCGAAAATTCGAATAATTTCGATTTGAACCACATCCCTCCCGGTAGGAAGGTAACAGTCCACACCATTGAGCCACCGTTGCATATTATTATACACTAATTTCTTCGACCCGGAACCTTCGAGACCACAATGCCACCTAACCTCAAGGGTTAAGGTTTCATATGATCATGTAACGTGGATTATGACCTGAATAATCACTCATATGTCGCAATTGGCCGTTCGTATAATTGTCTGCTAGGTGTCATGGATTGGAATACTTTGAAAATGACTTAATTTAATGTCGGTCTTTCATTTTTGACCGCCAATGACACTTAAAAGTGTCCGAAACAATAGATTTTCTATTGTGTCTAAATTCCTGGCGTTTGTAGATGCCTATCCTATTCAACCTATCGCAGTCCACTGCTGGACATAGGTCTCCCCCATTTTGTGCCCGTTATCCCAGTCCTCCGCTTTTCTCATCCAGCCTCCACCAGCGACCTTTCGCAAGTCGTCGGTCCATCGGGCCGGAGGACGTCCTACGCTACGCTTGCCGAGACGCTGTAGATTCGATGCTGAGTATTATATGTAGATATCCACCGCAGAGCCAGATATCGTCCTGTTATGCACTTTTGTGTTTCGGGATGAGGGCAATGATATACTATTTAATAAACAATATGGTTATTGTAGAGTTGATTAAGTTTTATTAGGGGCGACTCGTCCCCGGGAGGACAAAGCTAAGGGTGACGAGCGGGAACTACCCTAAAAGGCTACATGCTTAGTTTGGGGCTAGATCGCGTGTAAATGTCAGTGGATATTTATTCGTTTTTAACTGCACGGCATAGATTAAAACCTAAGCGGCAAGTAATTATAAGTAGTATTGAGTGTTCAATAAGAAATGCCGATTGCGAGTGCATGGATTTTAAACCAGTTAGTGCGTATTTGGGGCAGCCGTTTGCCAAGTCCGCGGTTGCAGTTCACCTTTACTGATTGCATTCGTGAATGCATCTATTCGTGTGCAGTGATTTGAGCGTTGATTTTGACCAGGAAATTGTGGGACTTGGAAAATCTTGGAAAACTTTTTGTGTGTGGTGACGGCAGGCTAGAAAACAATTGTCACTTGTGCCTTTCAAAGCATGGAGGGATTTTAGTAAAAATTCGGGTACCCATCTGATGAACGACTTTAAGTATAGTTTCTTGACATGCGCTGTAACGTTAATCGAAATATTCGCTACATCATCTCACTTCTCCTTAAAATTGTTATAGTTACTAATACTTTAACACACACAGAATATCGGGTGGTGTTTTTTTCTCATAGAGTTGGTTTCCGATGTCCCAGATAGTTCAAATTCTCAGGATATATTGTCAATAATAGACTGATTAAATACACAAAGTTTCAATTGAATAGCTGTAATGAATGATTGCGATTGCACTGATGATCATCAAAATGTTTGGCTGTTTCGTTACTTACTTCTGCTCAGAAGTTAAATATTTACATTCATTCCACGACGACAGAGAAACGGTCGAGCTATTAAAATTAAATGATATGTTAATTTGTTGTTGTACGGTGAAGAAAGACATCGTGAGGAAACCTGCGCACGCCTGTAAAGAGATTCAAAGGTTATGCGTGAAATTGGCGAATCCGCACTGGGCCCGCATGGACGACTAGGCTCATGCCCCCTCAGTGGAAACGTTTTATGAGCTGATGATGATGATGAATATTTGTTGGAGGGTCGGTAGAGTTAGGCTGTGTAGATTCAGAAGCTTGGCTCTACATTAGTTCTGACTTCTTTCTCACAAGGCATACCTTATGAGAAAGAAGTCAGAACTTCAACATTTCACATGAAATATTTATGGTGAGATTAACAGATTCTGTAAATGCTAAAGTATTTGTAATACTTTAACAATATTTTAACTCGATAAGCATTAACACACTTTCACAGTTTATATGTTTATCCCAAAAACAAAGGCAATAGTTATGAGTGGGAGTGCCAAGCTTCGGCACAAATGGCCCGGCCATTTTTGACTTGAGTGTTACCACGCTCTCACAGACAAGTTACTTAAAACAACGCATTTTACTGTGTTTAGATGATGAATATTTTTTACACTTTCTTTTTAAATTCGTTGCTCCTTTCGAAGTTATAAATGTCCAGGGGTGACGGTATCACTTGCTATTAGGTGATTCCTAATCAGCCCATTAAACGTCCCCACACCTACGGCCACGGGCGTACCCGTATGCCTTAGTCGTTCACGCGGGCCCAGTGCGGATTGGCCGACTTAACACACAACGTTTGATTTTCGCAGGCGTGCACAGGTTTTCTCACAATGTTCTCCTTCGCCGTATGAGCTTCGGATAAACTTAAATATAATTTCGAAATTTCGAAAAGACATTGCACTCTCCAGATTGGAAGGTTATCTCTCTCTTCAACCTATGGCAGTCTACTGCTCGACATAGGTCTCCTTCATTTTGCGCCAGATATCCCGGTCCTCTGTTTTCCTCATCCAGCCTCCACCTTTCGCAAGTCATCCGGCCGGAAGGCGTCCTGCGCTACGCTTGCCAAGACGCGGTCTCCACTCCAGAACTCGTCTGCTCCAACGGACATCCATATGCAAATAATAAGGTCTAAATAATTAAAAGTGAATGAATGAACGATCCGACCGTTTTCGGTCATGGCGACCACTTCGACTCCTAAACAGTACGGCGCACATGCGCTTGAAGATGGCTAATGTAGCCGATCTTTGCAGTAAACTCACGAGCACATTGTGCACACGTGAGCTTACCATTGACATAATTATACTGAATGGTCACGGGTGTTCGGGCTTTTAATTCGTCGCGCTTAGCGTCTAGATCAGCTTTATGCTGATCTTCAATTAAAAGTATAACATACCAGAGTGGGACTTGAACCTCGGCTTAGGGCGTTGCGGGGGGCTAGGTAACCCTAGGTTACCATAGGCGGTGCTTATGCATATAGATACTGTTTTATTCTACGTGTAACTTGAAACATTCATAACACAACCATTAAAATCGTTTAAAATTGTTGCATTAATAAAGCTAGATTACTAAATTGTTACAATAAAATACAACATTAGTATTTAACTTGATAACCTAAGTTCTAGACCTAATCGTACCAAGTTTACGTGGATGTTCGTGACCTACATTAAGAAGATGTTTATAAGTCTAAGATCAGTGGCACTTATTATGACATAGCGGCCATCTTTGTATCAAAATATGTGATTAGATTATTCAAGATTATTTATGACATGATCTTATTTTCGCTGAGGGATTTTGTAAATCAAATGAAATCATTTATGTATTATAATACATTACATGTGGTAATTCACTAGGTGGTAGACTCGGTACTGAGTCGTCTAGGTAGGTACCACCGCAGTGCCAGATATCGTCCGCTAGGTGGTAGACTCGATACTGAGTCGTCTAGGTAGGTGCCACCGCAGTGCCAGATATCGTCCACTAGGTGGTAGACTCGGTACTGAGTCGTCTAGGTAGGTACACCGCAGTGCCAGATATCGTTCACTAGGTGGTAGACTCAGAACTGAGTCGTCTAGGTAGGTACCACCGCAGTGCCAGATATCGTCTACTAGGTGGTAGATCAGAATTGAGTCGTCTAGGTAGGTACCACCGCAGTGCCGGATATCGTCCACTAGGTGGTAGACTCAGAACTGAGTCGTCTAGGTAGGTACCACCGCAGTGCCAGATATCGTCCACTAGGTGGTAGACTCAGAACTGAGTCGTCTAGGTAGGTACCACCGCAGTGCCAGATATCGTCTACTAGGTGGTAGACTCAGAACTGAGTCGTCTAGGTAGGTACCACGCGCAGTGCCAGATATCGTCCACTAGGTGGTAGACTCAGAACTGAGTCGTCTAGGTAGGTGCCACCGCAGTGCCAGATATCGTCCACTAGGTGGTAGACTCGGTACTGAGTCGTCTAGGTAGGTACCACCGCAGTGCCAGATATCGTCCACTAGGTGGTAGACTCAGAACTGAGTCGTCTAGGTAGGTACCACCGCAGTGCCAGATATCGTCTACTAGGTGGTAGACTCAGAACTGAGTCGTCTAGGTAGGTACCACCGCAGTGCCGGATATCGTCCACTAGGTGGTAGACTCAGAACTGAGTCGTCTAGGTAGGTACCACCGGGCCAGATATCGTCCACTAGGTGGTAGACTCAGAACTGAGTCGTCTAGGTAGGTACCACCGCAGTGTCAGATATCGTCTCGTGAAATAGAAGTGTTTTGCACTTCAGTGTTTCAGGTGAGGGTACTGTACCTAGTAAAATTACAGGGGTTATGAGACCTAACATCTGTTGTCTCGGGTGATGGGCGGAGTGCGGCGTTGATGGAGGATAGTAGCTGTGTATCGGTTGATGGTATCATTAAATCCGTTCTGTCATGGTCAGGTGTATCGCTTACCATCAGGTGAGCGTCCTGACCATCCTGTACACTTAGTTACATAAAAAAATCGCCTTAGGCTCGCATGGTGGGTACCGGCCAAATCTCCCCATTGCTATATTTGGAAAGACCTGTCCCAGCTGTGGGACGCTATAAGTTGATGATGAAAGGGGGTCATACAAAAATCGAGGACATCCGTAAGAGAACTAGAGTGACAAACACAGCCCATAGGATAAGCAAGTTGAAGTGGCGGTGAGCAGGGCACATAGCGCGTAGAACCGATGGCCGATAGGGCGGAAAGATTCTCGAGTGAAGAGGAAAAAATATGTATATCTAGCTGTAATATAGTATTTCATAAAATAGTAACAAAGCTCAGATAGTGATGATTAAAAATCCATTTTCCTGATGTCTTGATCATTGTTAATGATTAGACGTCACCTTGATTTTTTATTTGTTATTGCTCAGTCTTATTTCTTGGATCATTTAATTATTTCTTTAAATAGGAATTGTGACTGTCTGTGTTGTAAAGTGTTTGATTTAGCTCATGGTGTTAAAGAAAAAATATTTTAAAGCAGAGATAAAGAATGACTTATAAATCATATAACTATTATGATAATATATATTTAGCTTGAATATCTTTATTTTTTTACAAATCCCTTATCTAAATTTTTCGCGAATATAATATAGGCGACTTAGGCATTCTGCCCTAGATGGTCCTAGGCCCTGGTCTTCCGCTTTCTTGATCCAGTCTTCACCAGCGACCGTTCGCAAGCGGTCGGTCCCTCGGTCCGAGCATCCTACGCTACGCTTGCCGAGACGCGGTCTCCACTCCAGAACTCGACTGCTCCAATAGCCATTGTATGTTTTTATCTTGCGTATGTATGATTTATAATTTTTCGAGGATTTGCTTAGACCACAGACATCCGAATATACAATTAGACTGGACAAGCCGCCAAGTTTATAGGCAGTCCCAGTGTCGCAATTTCTTTTCGGTCCTTACCTGTGAAAGTTATTATATTTCTTGGTAAATTTACTGATTCATTGCCATGATGGCATGTTACAATTGCACAGGATGGCATTTTGGGAAAAAACGGTAATTTCTTCTAATATTCGTGCGTCTTGACTCGTCTCACAGAGCGTAAACTGTCAGCCAGTGTATGCTCGTTGAGCTTACATTTGTCGCACTTAAAAACGCGGCTTGCCCATCTCTTGTATTGGGAAATCTGTGGCTTAGACTGTTTCAAACAAACATAAGATTTTCTTTTTTTATACCGCGGATAGCATCCGACTAATAATTAATTCATTTTAATTCTTTTTTCTTACTTTTATTTTGTTGTGCAATTACTTTGACCACTTAGTGTCATTATCTAACTCGGACTAAGCGATACAAATTTTGAGTTTTTGTGCTAGCAATCAAAACGGATTATTTGTAGGTCAACGTACTATAATTGGGTATGACTTGAAAGATTTTTGGGAATGTAATGACTAGGTCTGGGCAGTCATGCGGCAGTTTAGTACCGTTTCTGTTGCATTCATTTGGAAACTGTACTTTTTGGTAAAAGGGATTTAGACTGACAGATATATATATTTGTATGTGCCTTTGACCTTAGAAGAAAATTATACTTACTAGATGCACAACCACGAAGAAATATCAACCAAAAAATGTCCGAGCCGCTTGACACATATTTTATTGATATATGTTATATTTATGTCATAATATTATTCATTAAAATGTTGACAGTAAGGCGTCATTTAAAAGGTCCAAAATCACAAGCACGAGCATACTACAATGTCACTATGACATGTAGCGAGTGACGTGATTATGGCTGAAAATTTTGCTCAACTGACGGATGGGCATTATTTTGCCGCGGACCCTTTTTTAAGAGAGATTGTGCATCTAGTTTATTGTTTATCTAAGAATGAAAGAAGAAAGAAAGAAAAACATAAATTTAAGTATCTTTAACAAATAAATTTGTTAAAGATACTTTTGAATCGTCAATTGTTATTATTATTATATTTTTAATGACTCTACCACGGTTCGGAATAAGTAGGATCTTCGAGAAGAGCCGGCAAGAAACTCGATTTAGAAAAAGAAGAAGAAAGCTAAACCCACTGTCAGCAATCATAAAATTAACTAAATACTTAATCTTGTTACATAAATGTAATTCTAAAACCTGTTTAATAATAGATTACAAGAACGTAGCGGCCACATCAAAAATAACGTTATCAAATTAAAATAGAACGAATCTCAAATAGGCTTTTGTATTCAGAAACGAAGCGGCTATATTCAAAAGTACAGTTTATCAATGAAAGCAAACAACGGTACAAAATGTTCCGACATATGCCTCTTGCGAGCCTACTTACCACTAATTACCTCCCAAAAAAAATAATACGCTGTACAGCAATCAACATTTTGAAATTCACTGGCCTAGTGCAACTTTTTTACATATTTGACCAAAAACGAAATGGCGATATTGGAAAATATTTTTTAACTCAAAATGGTGTCCGCGGTAAAATTGTGTACATCACGTCGGTTGGGCAGAAATGTCATTATAATCACGTCACTCGCTATATGTCATAGTGACATTGTAGTTTGCTCGTGCTTTTGATTTTGTACTCTTTTAATCTAAGGAAGACACACAAGGCGTCGGTCTCGGCTACCACTTTAAGATGATAGGCGTTAACACTCACCTTTGACGAGCCATTTGATGTAGCGGTTGAGACGTCGACTGCGGCACTAAGGGTTCCGGGTTCGATCCCCGGGCAGTACAAACATTCGTATCCATAAATATCTCTGTTTGTAATGGTCTGGGTGTTTTCTATGTATAATATGTATCTATTTACAAAAAAAATGTATATTAGTATGTTTATCCGTTGTTTAGTACCCATAATACTGTATTCACGCTTAACTTGGGGCTAGATAGCGCTGTGATGTCAGTGAATATTTATTTATGTTTACTCAGCAATCCGCATTGGGCCCGCGTGGTGGGTAACGGTCCAATCTTCTCATAGCATTCTGTGAGGGGAGGCCTGTGCTCTTCAGTGGAACGCTTTAGGCCGGTTGATTGATTGATGCTAATGTCACTTATTCTTATTTGATCTACCTGACATTATCATGTACATATTCATATAAATAATAATTTGTTTTCTATATCATAGTTGGAGCGTCGGGGGCTCAATGGTGTGGATTGTTGCCTTCCGATGCAATGCGTTTTAGAATTTTCGGAATTATATATACTTAATCCGACGCTCTTACGGTGAAGGAAAACATCGTGAGGAAACCTGCGCACGCCTGCGAAGAGATTCAAAGGTTGTGTGTGAAGTCGGCCAATCCGCACTGGGCCCGCGTAAACGACTAAGACCTTTACACCCTTAGACCTATGCGGGCTCGTGTTTCTCGGTGGGGACGTATAATGAGCAGATGATGAAGTACACCATAGTTTTATAATTTTTGTGTTATTTTATTCGTTATGTTTTTTACAAGCTTTTATTTTTTACTGTTCTTGTCATTGTAGTATCACTTTAACTGCTGGTTGTGTCCTTATGCAGCTTTTAACTTTATGGTTTTCTAGCTTTTATGCTTCGAACCAATGATGTAAAAAGTATGGATTCCTGATATGCTCACAAAACAATCGAAAAAAGTGTTCGAATGCAGAAACAGCACACAGACATATATTTCTTATTTCAAACACATTTACCTAAACAAAAGAGTACAAACTGTACTCTCTTCGGCGGTTCGTTTTTGAGGCACGGATGGCGTATCTACCTTTATATATACAGAATATCATTGCTTCGAACCACGATGATCGATGTGAACTCTCACACACTAGCTAGCCTAGACAGAAATTTCACAAATAGACACCGTTGAAGCCTTCGAAAGTTGGTCAAAAGCATCACGTAATATCCAGATATGTCGGCCTTGGATGGATTTTGAAATGGTTTGCGTAAGTTTAAAAAAAAACCTGCGCCACGACATGTGTAAAAAAAACCGTATTGACACAAGAATTGTCAATAATCGCGCGTGCACAGATAATGTATAACCATATTTGTTTTCGAATTATATGGCGAATTCCACAATACGGCTAAATTTGGACATAGAAACTCATAAAGCGGTGTAATGAAAGTGCCATTTTATTATTTGCGACCCGCCCCGACTTCGCACGAAGACAATGCTGATACGAAATACACTACAGAAACTATTAAACGTTATATAAATAATTTATATAAATCTTATAGAGTTCAGCTTGCGTTTGAAATGTAAGCGGTAAAAATGGTAATTATTTACGAATTCGGAAAATAAAATACAAAGTTTAGAAACCTCATAAATAATAGTATTTCTCTTCTATTTAATGAATTTTATTATACATAATGAGGGAACCTTCCCCTTCCCCTGATATTAGTGTAGTCCTGTACACTCAGGGTCAGGACGTTCACCTGATGGTAAGTGATACGCCTGACCATGACAGCACAGCATTGAAGAAGACCAGCAACTGATAGTCAGTTATAATTCTCCGTCAATGCCGCACTGCGCCCGACACCAGAGACAACAGATATTAGGTCTCATATACCCGGTAATTTCACTAGCTACAGTGCCCTCATCCCGAAACACAAAAGTACATTACACTCCTGTTTCACTGGACGATATCTGTCACTGCGGTGGTACCTATGTAGACGACTCAGTATCGAGTCTACCACCTAGTAGTAGCTCTGCGCGGAATTCAAACCCACGAACCTACAACCCCCCACGCATGGTGGATGGATCACGCAGCCATCTTTATTATATTATAGACACACGCATATTACATCACGCAGGTGTGCTACTTTATAAAGACGTCTCACATAATGTATCCTATTCAATTCGTTTAAGCATAAAAATGTGTCACGTCGCCATCAAAGCTCCGTTGAAAAGTAATTGGATAATACTCAAATGCAAAAAACCGTCTGCAGACTCATCAACTAAGACAATAGGTTAAAAACTTGTCGCATTTTTTGTTTGAATGCCTAATCATCCGGCGATTTAGGGTTCCGCAAAATGGTTGTAGAGCCTTAAACCTTAACGATATTTCATGGTTTCATAAAAAACGTGCTTTTTTAGAAACTTTGATTAGAAAGTATAAACTTATTTTAAAGCTTTATAAGACTTAACGAATTTTTATGATTTTCTTTAAAACACGTTATTTTAAGTTTAATTAATAATATCAACATTCACCGGCTTGTTTATTAATCCATACCATTAGATTTATAATGAAAAATTGAATAAGTGATATCCAAATAATCATCAACATCTCTTTATACGTTCCCACCGAGTGGCACGAGCCTACGTATAGGGTGATTTAGTGCCTTAGTCGTCTACGCGGGCCCAGCGCGGGTTTGACGACTTCACGCACAACCTTTGAATCTCTTCGCAGGCGTGCGCAGGTTTCCTCACGATGTTTTCCTTCACCGTAAAAGCGTTGGATAACGTACATATATTTTTCGAAAATTCGAAAACACATTGGTACGTGGCCGGATACGGATACGTCCACACCATTGAGCCACCGACGCTCACCGAGAAAACAACGTTATTAGCACCGAATAATAAACGTACGGAACCACCCGCTTGTCTTACAGTTCTGCTATTACAAACGGCGCAGTACACAGGCAAACCGCGAAGCAATCGCCGGCCAATTCACTGAGAACTTGACCTAAATTACACCTCGGAGGGCTATGCACTGTAATCTTTACTTACATTAATCACAATTAAGCACATGCAACCAGCTACCTCACCTATTTCTACGGCGAAATCAGTTGCCATGAAACAGTGTTATTCAAACTGTGTTTTTTTAATAAATTGTAGCGGTTGATGTGTTTAGTTGACGCTCGCAAAAGTCAAACAATTATCGCTCGGTCATCGGATCATCATCATCAATACAGCATAATATGTCCACTGCTGAACGAAGGAATGATTTCCACGCGGACCAATACCTTGCAGTTGATATCTTTCTGCTACCGGAATAGAGGTCAATATCGTCGGAAGGGTAATCGAAAATATAATTTCTAATCTCGTGTTTCGGAGGGCACTTTACTAGATGAAGAATTACCTACCAATACTATTTTTTTTGTTTTATGTACGAAAAACTTCCACCATCGTCAGCTCATTATAGATCCCCACCGAGGGGCACTAGCCTACCCGTGGCGGGTGTATAGGCCTTAGTCGTGCACGCGGGCGCAGTGCGGATTATCCGACTTCACGCACAACCCTTGAATATCTTTGCAGGCGTGCGCAGGTTTCCTCACGATGTTTTCCTTCACCGTAAGAGCTTCGGATAACGTACATATTATTCCGACAAGGACCGACGACTTGCAAAAGGTCGCTGGTGGAAGCTGGATGAGAAAGGCGGAGGACCGGGATGTCTGGCGCAAAATGGGGGAGACCTATGTCCAGCAGTGGACTGCAATAGGTTGAAGAGAGAGAGAGAGATTCCGAAAAGACATGGGTACGTGGCGGGATTTCAATCTGCAACCTCCAGATCGAAGGGCAACAGTTTGCACCAATGAGCCACCGACGCTCTATGTAAAGAGTACTTCCGGTTTGACATTTATTATAGAGCAATTAATATGTATTGGTAGTTTCTGTTAGTACTCGATACTCATTTATGAAATAAATAATTTTTTTTTTGTCTTCTACGTCATAGCATTTCCAGTCTACCGAATACTTCAATTGACAACAGTTTCATAATGGATTAGTTTCCATTGTCAAGTTGCGAAATTGTTTTTTGCTTTGGTTCTTCCGTTCAACAAAAACAACAGTCTTGAACAATATTATATCATACCGTTTGAATCGTTAAAATTGTTTTTGTCGTCATTTCAAATGGGAAAATCATTGATAATTTAGAAGTTAACAGTTTCCTTAATTGTTTTTGCCGGTTATTTTTGCAACGTTCGACATTCAATTTTTTTGTTGTGACCCTGTCTTAAACGGTCGTGGGATCGACCCCTACGCCATTCCAGCTCATTAAACGTCCCCACCGAGGGGCCCGAGCCTCCCTGTGGCGGGTGTATAGGCCTTAGTCGTCCACGCGGGCCCTGTGCGGATTAACCGACTTCACGCACAACCTTTGAATCTCTTCGCAGGCGTGCGCAGGTTTCCTCGCAATGATTTCCTTCACCGTAAGAGCTTCGGATACGTACATATAATGTTAATGTTTTGTGACTTGGCCGTTGAACATTCTCTATACGTTAGTGGCTTTATCAAGCCTACAATTGACTGGTTATTGAATCACCGTTTTCCAAGTGGCAAAGATTTATCGTCAATAAGTAGCTTCTAGCGTTCTGGCGACAGATTGGTGCAATAGTTTCATGGAGCGCCTGGTTTTGTATCCTTGTGTTCTCTTCTTCTCTTTGTTTTTGATAGGATCCAGCTTACTATATCCTAATCAAACTGGGAAAAATCGCACAGAGACATTTTACTACGCAGTTTCGCCGTGCTACGGTTTAAATTAATATTTATTTACATTCATTGAAATATATTTAAATTAAAATTTATACTCAATGATAGACAAATACAGCTTAGTAGAAGGTGTGGAAGTAATGGAAAATTTAATGAAGCACAACACTATACGTAGTAAACTGTTAACAGTCGTCCATTTTTTTTTGGTGTAATAAAAAAGAAATGCGTAGTCATAACCGAGCTTACACCTTTCAATTGATCGCGGTCAGTGGCACAGTTTATAACAAAGCATTAACCAGTTCTATATATAGTTTTTTTTGGAATAGACATAAAGTCTGTCTGCAGGATTGGTTCACAAGTTCAAAGTCACTCAACGCGCAATGGAACGAGCTATGCTTGTCTCTCTTAGGAAAAGATCAGAAATGATTTTATGTAAGAGAACTAGTTACCGACATAGCCCGCCGGATCAGCAAGTTGAAGTGGCAGTGGTTTGGTCACGTATGTCACAGAACCGATGGCCGTTGGAGCAGACGAGTTCTGGAGTCCAGAACTCGTCTGCTCCAACGGCCGCGTCGACCGCGTCTTGGCAAGCGTGCATGCCAAATTTCAGCCCAATCCGTCTAGTGGTTTGAGCTGTGCGTTGATATCACTAAATAGAGATTTCAGTTTGAAACAACATGAGAACAACAATGGGAACTTACTTACTCACTAATAACCCTACCACCTACCACTATTTTAAAATCAAGGGGGGTTACCCGCCATCTCTTAAAATAGTGCTACAATAATATTATTTCGTCTTTTCTGGTACAAAAATGCTGACGTGTCATAACAATACTGTTTTAAGAGATTGCGGTAATCCTCCTGGTCGTTGACACCTATCAATGTGCGTGATGGGTTACGGCCCAATCTCTCCATTGCCATGCTATGCAATAAGGCCTGTGCCCTGCAGTCTGTCATTACATGCTGAATGACAGATGTTTAAACATTAACAGACAGTCAAAACAATTGTATGCGATGCCTTGGAAACACAGGTTGAATATTATTTATTAGATGCATTTCACAATATTGACTTCATCTAAATCGATATTTTTTCAATAATATTCAAATGTAGAGGTCGTATTGGTCTTAATAAGAGGTCACTGAGACATTGAACCCTATGACCTATCTGTTGTATATTCCGAATATTGAATCTATCTATTTAACTTATCTCAGTTCTCTGCTGGACATAAGTCTACTCCATTTTGCGCCAGATATCCCGGTCCTCCGCTTTTCTCATCCAGCCTCCACCAGCGACTTTTAGCAAGTCGTCGGTCCATCGGGCCGAGGGCGTCCTACGCTTACCGAGACGCGGTCTCCACTCCAGAACTAGTCTGCTCCAACGGCCATCGGCTCGACATACGTGACCAGCCCACTGACACGAATATTGAATACTCTTTTCTAATAGATAAAAAGTCAATTCTCCTGTTATCCGAAAGAGAACTAAACGACATAGCCCGCCGGATCAGAAAGTTGTAGTAGCAGTGGGCTGGTCACGTATGTCGCAGAACCTCGGGCCGCTGGAGCTCTGGGGTTGAGACAAGGGTGGCCACCACAGACATCTGAATATACAATTAGACTGGACAAGCCGCCAAGTTTATAGGCAGTCCCAGTGTCGCAATTTCTTTTCGGTTCATACCTTTGAAAAGTTATTATATTTCTTGGTAAATTTACTGATTCATTGTGATGATGGCATGTTACAATTGCACAGGATGGCATTTTGGAAAAAAACGGTTATTTCTAGTAATATTCGTGCGTCTTGACTCGTCTCACAGAGCATAAACTGGCAGCCAGTGTATGCTCGTTGAGCTTACATTTGTCGCACTTAAAAACGCGGCTTGCCCCATCTCCTGTATTAGGAAATCTGTGGTGGCCACCTTTCATTTTTGCATTTATAGAACATTGGTTATTATAGTTAAGAAAAAAAAGAACACAGCTTTAAAATAAAGCACAATGTATTTTTCTTGTGGTTAATATTTGTATTAAATAAGTGTATTTACTAAGCTTACGACTTTAATAGAAAAGTCAAAGGTTGTGCGTGAAAGTCGACCAATTCGCACTGGGCCTGCGTGGGCGACTAAGGCCTATACACCCGCCACGGGTAGGGTCGTGCCCCTTAGTGGGGACTTATAATTAATTCCAATTTAATTTATATGTATAGATATAATACCTCCCGATTATCCAACACGTCCTTCTGCCTAATTCAGGATGCTGTCATCTCGTGAACATAATAATTCAAAGTAATTAGTTAGGTAAATATATACGTCGCATGCAAACCTTGACCTACATACAACCAGTCTTATTCACGTGCTCATACAAAATGTATGGGAGTTACAAAAAGCCGATTGGAAAGCAAGAGTATAAATGTATAAATAACCGGCTGTAGCCACATTCTTTTCTAGCAAACGAAAATTAATCGCTTACTTATCATTAAAGTTAATCAGTCAAAAGTTATTTAACTTGGTTCACAAGTTCAATGTCACGGGCTATGGAGGGAGTAATTTATTTTTACTAGCGACCCGCCCCGGCTTCGCACGCGTGCAATGCTGATACTAAATACACTATAGAAAAACTGTGAACTTATAATGTTGATAAATCTTGTAGGGTTGAGCCTGCGTTTGCAATGTTACCAGGGGAAAAAATTTACGATATTACACTAGAAACCTCAAAAATAACACTATTTAATTTATATTATACATATAAACCTTCACTATCTATAAAAAAAGCCGCATCAAACTCCGGTTGCCTAGTTTTCAAGATTGAAGCATACATAGGGATAGAGAAAGTGACTTTGTTTTATACTGTAGTGATAAAATGTTGGAGTTGTTTTGTAATAACTGTATATAATTATCAAATGCAGAACTTCCGAAGAGAATTGTCAATTGCACGATGTTCATGCAATATGCCGAACGCACGAAGTTCAAAACAGTCTTCTAAATTAATTATCTTTTACTAAAAGTTTTTGTTTTTAGATCAAGGCAAACGAGCATACGGTTGATCTGATGGTAAGTGACACCGCCGCCCATGAACAATAGGCCTCAGGTCCTAGAAATGCGTTGCCGATCCTTTCAAAGATTGTACGCTGTTTTGAGGGAAGCCCGGTCGTATCGCATGAAATGTATCCATTGGAAGTTCATTCCAGATTTGTCGTACGTGACAGAAAGTGTCGACAGAATCAAACTGTGGAAGACCTCCGCAAAACATTCACTGCACCATAGAGGCACAACGCGAGCGATGTTTTTCACCAATCTAGTTAGTTTACCGGAGGCCCTTTTTATATGATAAATGTACAGAACGGACGCTCAACTGATAGTAAGTGATACGTCTAACCACGACAGATCGGCATTGAAGGAGACCAACAACTGATTGCTTAAAAGGCCGGCAACGCATCTCGTAGCTCCTTTTGTTGCAAATGTCAATGGTCGGCAGCATTCACCTTCCATCAGGTGATTTGTCTGCTCGTTTGCCCCTTATACTATAAAACGATGTTAGGTTACAAAACCCGGTAATTTCACTAGCTACTTACACTGCGGCGGTATCTACCTAAACGACTCAGTATCGAGTCTCTCTCTCTTCAACATTTCGCAGTCCGATGCTGGTCATAGGTCTTCTCCGTTTTGCGCCAGATATCCCAATTTCCGGTCCTCCGCTTTTCTCATCCAGCCTCCACCACCTTTCACAATTTTGACTTTGATAATCACAAATTATATTAAATTTTCTGTTTTACTAACCAAACTTCTAATTTCTTTGTACTAAGTAATATATTTTACTATTTGGTTTTATTTTTTTGAAGTTGATTTTAGTGTCGGTAAGATAAGATTTCTAGAACCCAGTTCCATTATTCGTGGAATTGTACATGTATCTAAAATATGTACAGATTTGCACAGTCACCAACCATTTAATTATATATATCGTCGGCTAATACGTAGACATTTGTTACTCAGGAAACGTCCATTGAATATCATGATGCACAAAGTATTCATCAAGTCTTACATAACCTGAAAGACTGACAATGACAGACGTTTTCTTTTAAATTTGTAAAGCAATAAAATCTGCCTTCAGGCCGGTGAGGTTGGCTGAAAACTGTCTACTAGGAACCCATAAATGAGCAAGAGCTTGGCCGATGTTCGGCAGGATGCCCCCCGGGCCGGCGAGGTTTTCCTTGTGTCGCGAAAGCTGTGTACTAGGAGCCCATAAATGAGCAAGAGCTTTACCCGTCACTAGTCGAGTGCGTGTCGGTCACCAGAGCCTCGGCCGTTGTTCGGCAGGATGCCCCCCGGGCCGGTGAGGTTGGCTTGTGTCGCGAAAGCTGTGTACTAGGAGCCCATATAACTTATAAATTGAGTAAAATAACTGTAACTTAAGTCATATTGTTATTCGCAACAAATTTCTTGTGTCATTTCAAATGACAATGGGTGATTCAGTTTTATTTGTATATTTCAATTACTAAATGCTCATCAATAATAATTTATGCACGTCGACGTGCGTGTGTTAAGTCAGCCAATTTATTTTTTGCCTAATTTTATAATACTTATAATATTCATAATACATTATCCTCAGCTCATTAAACGTTCCCACCGCGGGGCACGAGCATATCCGTGGCTCGTCGTCCACGCGGGCCCAGAGCGGATTGGCCGACTTTGCGCACGACCTTTGAATCTTTTCACAGGCGTGCGCAGGCTTCCTTACGATGTATTCCTTCTTCGTAAAAGCGACGGATAAACATACATATATTTCGAAAATACGTACGTGGCGGGATTTGATCTTGCGCCCTCTAGATCGGAAGGCAAAAGTCCACACTAACGAGTCACCCACTATTTAATATCTTACCCAGATAATTATTATAGGTTCATCTGCAAACCATGCCAACAATTATCTTGGTTTTGAGTGGTAACCAATTTGATAGCAATAATCATGTTATATTGTTATTTCCAAGGAAGAATTTGTAACAATTGCTTCAAAAATATATATTGTCTTTATTACAAACATGTGGATTCAATGTTTTATTATTTGAATTGACTAACTCATGACATATGCGGACTGTCATTAAAATATTTATTTTAAAAGAGTTACAAGTAAATGTATATATTGCCTGATTTCCGGACATTGTCTACAACATGTCCATTTACATAAAATATTCTAAGGCATTAATGTATTTGCTTAGTAAGTAACTATTAGAAATATTATTTTGCAAATTTGCGAGTATGACCGTTGATTAGTATATTTACTTAACCGACACCAATAATACATATACAGGACAATATAAGGTAAAAATGAGTCCGACTATTATATTATTGATAGCCTATTATGTCCCAGGGCAGAGCCCAGGCCTTCCCGTATAACATAGCTATGGGGAGATTGGGTCCTTAACTCAATACCCTTCAGTTTTTTTAAAACCAGTAATTTCTTCTAGTCTAGAGAGATACTCTTGTTCTTCGCTTTTCTCATCCAGCCTCTACCAGTGCCCTTTCGTAATCGTCGGCCCATCGGGCCGGAGGATGTCGGTCAACTGCTGCTTTAACTTGCTAATCTTGCGAACTTGTATTTTATTTTATTCTTACAAGGTCGCTATTATGGTACTAAACAACGGATAAATATATAATACATAGAAAACACCTAGACCATTACAAACAGACATGTTCATGCACACAAATGTTTGTACTGCCCGGGGATCGAACCCGAACCCTTGGTGTTGCAACCGACCTCTCAACCGCAACACCAAATGGGTCGTCGAAACAGAACTTTTGTCAATAAACAAAAATGTTTGCATTAAAAATGTACAAACTGGGAATCAAACCGCGAGTTCGTCGTTTCAAATTCATGACTAACCATCATCGCTATTAATAGATATGCAGAAAAAGAAATGTCATTTCATAAAAAGCATCGACGCGTTATATATAAAGCCTCCTTAAATCTCACTTTCTTCTCGAAACTTGTTTTCACCGTAGCCCTAATAAATCGGTCTAATTTGTATTTATCGACTCTATTTCCGATACCTTAAAGTTCATTATCTTAAACGTTTGAAGTTAGAAAATGATTTTCAATTTTATTGTTACGATCTGTTAGAGAATTTAAATGATAGTTTGGAAGTAAACGAAACAAGCGTGGTATCAATATCTACGGTTTTATTAATTACTTTCTGTGTGTGTTGGCGTAGATAAAATAATATTTCAGGTTGCAATATATATCTATATATCCTATTCAACCTATCGCAGTCCACTGCTGGACATAGGTCTCCCCCATTTCGCGCCAGATATCCCGGTCCTCCGCTTTCCTCATCCAGCCTCCACCAGCGACCTTTCGCAAGTCGTCGGTCCATCGGGCCGGAGGGCGTCCTACGCTACGCTTGCCGAGACGCGGTCTCCACTCCAGAACTCGTCTGCTCCAACGGCCATCGGTTCTGCGACATACGTGACCAGCCCACTGCCACTTCAACTTGCTGATCCGGCGGGCTATGTCGGTAACTTTAGTTCTCTTACGGATTAAATCATTTCTGATCTTATCCCTAAGAGAGACCCCGAGCATAGCTCGCTCCATTGCGCGTTGAGTGACTTTGAACTTGTGAACCAATCCCGCAGTCAGTGTCCATGTCTCAGCTGCGTATGTAAGTACGGGTAGGACGCATTGCTCAAAGACTTTTGTCTTTAAGCATTGCGGAATCGTCGACGTGAAGACCTGACGTAACTTGCCGAATGCCGCCCAGCCCAACTGAATATTATCTATATATATTTACATATAATCAAAATTATAATGTCTGTTGGTAATATTGAAATAACAATTTTTAACTACATGTATATGGTGCACCGTACATATGATACGATGCATACTCCATAATAGCATTTTTTAAATTTTATCTGGACTGATTTTGACGGGACTTTTATTTGCAAAAACTTAGGCTACTTCATTTATATCCTACCGCGCGACATTTGTGTACAGCGACTTAACGAAGCTAATAACATTTCGCTACATATATATATATATATATATATATATATATATGAAAGCAAAACTAAAGGAAAGATCGTATGCTTCCGAAAAACAAAATTATAATTATTATTTTATTCACGATTCTAGAAAAACGCTTACATAATAATTAAATATATATATATAAAATTAAATAAAACAGTACAAATTTTATTATAATATAAAAACATCGACTACGTCTAACTTACATATTTTAGCAACAAAAGAGGATATTTAACTTTTAACATTTGATGACTTTATGTCATAATGCCAAATCACTTTACTGATCTGAGCTGATCATTTTATAACATTTATATAAAAGAAATCGATAGTAAATACATAAAATCTCTTAACCTTGCCGAATTGGGCAATTTGGACTTCATTGGACATTGATTAATGCTTGTAGTCCACAAATCCAGATGCGACTTATAGCATAAACACAAAGATAACTTATTACAAAGTTTCGTTATAGGAGAATATTGTTAATTAATAATAATAAATATCCACAGATAAGCACACAGCGCCATCTAATACCAAACTAACTTATATATTTTTTGTAAATACATACATTTTGTCGATAGAAACAGCCAGACCAATACAAACAGACACGTTCATACACACGAACCCGGATCTTGGTGGTTTGGTGTTGTAACCATTATTTGACTAACCAATTGTATTGCGGTTGAGACGTCGACTGCAACACCAAGGGTGCCAAGTTCGATCCCCGGGCAGTACAAACATTTGTGTGCGTGTGCATGAACATGTCTGTTCGTAATGGGTGTTTTTATGTATAATATGTATGTAAAAAAATGTGTATAAGTATGTTTATCCGTTCTTTAGTACTCATAATTCAGGCTTCATACTTAACTTGGGGCTAGTTGGCGCTGTGTGAATGTCAGTGGATATTTATTTATTTATTACACCAAATAGGTAGTTTAATTAACACCTGATTGACGGAAAAGAAAGTTAATTCCGTGCGTCATTGAACTCCTTCAGTTCTATAATGGACAGGCTTATTACCATCAGGTCATCTTGTACTGTACACTGTATAAAATAAAAAATATATCTTTTTCGCCGCTATAGCCTTGCTTCTACTGTACTAAAGCCTAACAAAGTTGACCTCCATATATCATGCATGCATATTTGCTTTACTCACTTTCGATATCCACAAGTCAGTCACAAGACACACCTAGTATTCGTTTCCCTTCTTCTCTTGACCCAGAATCACGAGGTTTTGGGTATACCTTGACAAGCCCAGGGTCTTCTGTACCTTGGGAATTCTATAGGTTATAATTTGATATCAACAGCTACCGTTATAGAGTGTCAAAAAAGCTAACTATATATGCAGAAAGAAACAATCATTTTAGAATCGACTCACTATCTATACGCCGAATTTCTCTATAAATGTCTTATCTCCATAAATTATTAAACAATCATAGTGATAGCCCCAAATCACTTGAAATGATAGACTACAACATATCATTCCGTATTCCAAGGCATCCCTCACAATTATTTCGAAAGAACAACTGCAGAACAAGGATGGGCCAGAATTCGCCTATAAATCGCATGTCTAGAAATTATAACAAAATCTGTAAGATGATGCCTGAGCTAACACTTTCATAGCTTCCCGAAATTATTAAACTTATTAAAAGAATGAGATAAAGTGCCAACTCATTATGTTCATTGTAATATTGTTATTGATTTTAGATATAATTTATTTGTTTTTCTCTTTTTTATAGTTTTCTTTAGTTAGCGATTGAGACCATGGGTCCTTGGGCAAACGAGGCCAAATTATTTTTAAAAGATCTGTCAGTTCGTTTGACTGAGGCTACAGGGGACTCCAGAGCCGGCAGCTTCCTTGGTCAAAGAATAAGCATTGCTATTCAGCGCGGGAATGCTGCCAGTGTTTTGGGAACCCTGCCTCGGTCAGACGCACTTTTCGATTTTGTTAAATAATATATTATATTTCATTTAATATTTACATTTTTAATCATAATAAACCGATTGTCTATAAATAAAAAAAGAAATTAGCAAGATATGGTTACTTTTTTTATGAGGATAGAATAAGTAGTTTATCAGGACGTTATATACATTTAAATTTAATGTACCTCATGTAAGTAATCCAAAGAGAGAAAAAACAGCTGATGTCGGCTGCTAGAGATCAGTCCGCGTGGAATAAGGATCAGCAGTGGACATCATCTTCATCGATTACATATATAGAAACTAAATTGTAGTGTCTGTTTGTGATGTTGAAATAATAGTTGTCTTCGTGTATTCGAATATATATACGGTACATCTACAAATTATTATTTTTTATCTGGCTATCTGTCTGTCCGTCTGTCTGTTTGTTCCGCGTTATCTCTGAAACGGCTGGACGGATTTGGACGGATCTTATTTTGGCAGGTAGCTGATGAAATAAGGAAAATTAAAGGCTATCTTTTTACAGACAATAATTTTTTAATTTGGAAAAATGAAGCAATGTTTTATCGCGCGCGCCGCGTGACTTAAAATCGCTTATTTTATGTTATGTTTTACTGCGGGAGAATATCTTATAAAGCGAGTAATACCGCGGGGAAAGCTAGTATTAAAAAATTCTCATAACATAGTTTATAATTACACACTAATAATAAATACTCTCCTTTATTAAATTGAACGTACTTCAAATGTAAACTGGCACGTACATTTTAAATTAAGGTTGACCCTAATAGTCGCTTTTACTGACATCTTAACACTTAACAACTATTTAATTTGTTAATTAAAATCCAATTAACAAACTAACTATCATAAATATACGAGTATACGCATGGTTTAGTGCACGTAAGTAAGTTAAGTATGGTGAATGAAAGTTAAAGTATTTATTAAGGTGAAAAGTTGAAGTCATAGGCCTAGTTAGCCACTATCAAATCAGAAAGAAAGAAATAATTTATTTGGTTCACAAAAAATACATATAAAATAAAAATAGACGAAAAACATTTCAACATAAATAGGTAATATAGAAGATATTTCAAATGTGTGAACAAAATCGGTTGCGACCACAGACATCTGAATATACAATTAGACTGGACAAGCCGCCAAGTTTATAGGCAGTCCCAGTGTCGCAATTTCTTTTCGGTTCTTACCTGTGAAAAGTTATTACATTTCTTGGTAAATTTACTGATTCATTATAATGATGGCATGTTACAATTGCACAGGATGCATTTTAAAAAACGGTAATTTCTTTAATTTTCGTGCGTCTTGACTCGTCTCACAGAGCGTAAACTGGCAGCCAGTGTATGCTCGTTGAGCTTACATTTGTCGCACTTAAAAACGCGGCTTGCCCCATCTCCTGTATTGGGAAATCTGTGGTTGCGACTCAGCGTTTCTGTCTCAGCTACGGGTAGCTGTGACGCGGATTTTACGTGGAACCGTTATTGTAAGTGAGAAATGGACACCGGCCTATTCCAGTACAATTTAGATAAAATAAATGTATAATTTAATGCTTAGGTGATAGTAAGGTAGGTAAGTGAAGATGGGTTTGTGTGTATCAGATGGTTTTTGAATTTATTTTCGTAGATAATTGTTACAATATAAAAAATGGACAAATAAAGGAAATGGAAAAAAGTATAACAATGGTCCCTGGTATCAGTTTTGGACTGGGACGAGATGTCCCCTAACCCAAATTTTAACAGTATGTACAATAAATAAAGCTCACACCTTGGTCTCGGAGGGGTAGGCAGAGATGGAACGCAACTTAGCGCGGTCCTGACATACTTTCCTAACTTCATTCATAATCGATCATTTAGGTACAATCAATGATATATAATATAATACAATCAATGATATAATATAATATAATATATTTAAAGTTAGATACGCCACCCGTGCCTCCAAAACGAATACAGTTGTAGGCTCTTTGTTTAGGTAAATGTACGCTCATTCAAAATATGTGTCTGTGTGCTGTCCCTGCATTCGGAACACTTTTTTCAGTTGTTTTGTGAGCATATCACGAATCTATACTTTTTACATCATTGGGTACAACAAAAACAACAATACACATAACACTACCATAATAAAAATACAAATATAATGTAATACTATTAATAATTGTTGTTAGCTTCCTCAAATACATTCTGTCATAATATCATTATGTCTCTCCTTATGATAATTATCGCATGCATTTAGACCGGAACTTTGCAGTGCAATAATGCACTTTATGCAGTTAAGATAAAGTCTATGTCCAAGATGTTACGTCGCGTTCACGGCACACAGGTTTTCGGGGTATATATAATAGAAGTGTCGTGAAATCACGAGATAAGTGGAACGTGACCAAATAGTTCCGCTTAAGTATAACCTTTCTCAAAACATTTAATTTTGTATTAAGTATACTTATTTAATTTAACTTATGCAGTATGAGACAACGATCAGGTTTTTAAATCTTTCTTTGTTCTAGGCTGATAACGATGAAAACTGGCAAATAAATATCTACTGACATTCACACAGCGCCATCTAGCCCCAAGTTAAGCGTGAAGCCTGTATTATGGGTACTAAACAACGGATAAACATAATTATATACATTTGTTTTTGTAAATACATATTATACATAGAAAACACCCACAACGTTACAAACAGAAATGCTCATGCACACAAATGTTTGTACTGGCCGGGGATCGAACCCGGAACCCTTGGTGTTGCAGCCGACGTCTCAACCGCTCCACCAAATGGGTCGTCGCATGATGGTCTGATGTTTTATCCTTTGCGAATAAAATCTTAAGACAGATAAGGTATCACACTTAACATTTGATGGCACGTTCGATGTGTGCTTCAAGCTGGAATCATATTTGAAATTTCTATGAAAAAGCATTTTGACAACGCCAAAAAACAGTCCTCAAATAGCAATGATGTAAAAAAGTGTATATTCGTGATATGCTCACAAAAAAATAAAATTCGGAATGCAGCGACAGCACACATACACATATTTCGAATGAGCGTACATTTACCTAAACAAAAAAATAAAAGCTGTACTCTCTTCGGCGGTTCATTTTTGAGGCAGTGATGGCGTATCTACCTTTATATATACAGAATATCATAAAGAAATAGTCGCACAAGAAAAAAATAGTCGCATTTTAGTACAGATATATAGCTATAAGTAGGTTGGTGAGGATTATGTCTTGAACGTCTGTAATCCTCACTTCTGGTGCACGTAAACGGTAAAGTCTATCGAATTGTTTTAGGTTGTATTGGTGGCTCGCGTTCTGGGTTACGGCCCAATCTCTCCATAGCTATGCTGTGCGGGAACGCCTGTGCCCTGCAGTGGGCCGTAGGCTGATGATGATGAAGCAAGTAGCGTTGGAGGCTCCTTGGCGTAAGCCTTCCCATCTGGAGGGTGCTGGTTCAAATTCCGCTACGTACGAATGTATTGTCAAAATCAAATGTGTGTTTATCCGACGCCCTAACGGTTGCATCTACATACCTGCGCACGCCTGCGAAGACATTCAAAGGTCGTGCGTGAAGTCGTCCAACTCGCATTGGGCCCGCGTGGACGACTAAAGCCTATGCACCTGCCACGGGTGGGCTTGTGCCCCTCGGTGGGGACGTTTATGAGCTGATGATGATGATGAAGCCTATTAATAAAAAATACGAAGCCTTAATAATAAATAGCGAGTTATTACAATCATATGCCTTTAGTACTAACGAACCTTGAAGGTAATTCAACCGCAAGGGCCGTTTAGAAATATCCGTTAGAATAATAAACAGTTGGCGTTTAATTCTACTGAATGGGATAGGTTGGAACAATCTAGAATTTTTTCACTGCAATAGTTGAGTTGCTCTAACAGCAGCTTAGATAAACAAATACTTACCGGATGCACAATCACGAAGAAACGTCAAACAAAAAATGTCCGAGCCGCACGACTCAATTATGTACTTAAAATTTATTAGATTTTAATATTTTTGTGGTAGCTTCATTTGACATTCATAAGTGTTCTGTGAGGACCTAAACTGAATAAACACTTTTCATTTTCATTTTCAAAATGACTTGACATTGCTTAAGTTAAAGATCGTGGAAGTTAAGTTAATATCTTAATGGTCAATTGCCGGATGGGTGGCCAAAATATTGTCTCAAGTCCGTGCTGCCAAAATGTTAATGTGCCATTATATAACAGCGCAATTAGAAAGAGTGTGGACTGATCAAGCATATTAAAGGTATATAAACCTACCTTGACCGCGTTAAGGCGTATTTTAAAGCAAAAATCCTGCCATTATAACTACTAACATTAAACAAGTTTTTGTGCTAATATTTATTACTTTTATCGCGGCAGTTAATAAAACTAACATTTTTAATCTCTACTATTGGCTAGCTTTAAGATAGCTGTACCAGTAGGTATTGTCAGCACCCTCGACTGATGGTAAATGATACGACAGAGTGGCCAATAGACAGTTATTATTATAGATCGGATAATCGGATGCATATTTACCTAAAGTTGACCGGCGTCTTAGTATGGAAAGCACTTCTTTATCGTAAAGATTTCGGAATTGATGCATTTAATGTTCGGAATATAGAATTAAATGTATTTTCATTACATTTGTAGTGTTTTCTATTACAATATATGATTTGTATGTACATTACTTGTATGGAAAAAAACCCGATATTTCGGGATGAATACCGTTAGCGTTTTGATTATAAGTAAATAAAATTGAATGCACACAATATCCATTATGATGTTCAAATCTTAGTAGCTAGGTATTTTATAAAATAATAATAATAAACTTTTTTTATTAATTTTATAAATTAAAATATTAAATTCGTAATTTGTTTTATATCCGATTAGTTCAAAATTCCTGATTTTTTTCGAATCCCGACATTGAAGAAGACAATTCCGAAAAAAGAAGCCGTTTCCATATTTTCGTAGCCAAAAAATAAGTTTCGGTAAATATGCATCCGATTATCCGATCTATGGTTATTATCCTTCATCAACGCCGCACTGCGCTCGTCATCCGATACAACGAATGTTAGGTCTCTTATACCTACAGTGCCCTCATCCCGAAACAATAAAGTACAAACACTCGTAATTCCCAGACGATATCTGGCACTGCGGTGGTACCTACCTAGACGACTCAGTATTGAGTCTACCACCTAGTGGACGATATCTGGCACTGCGGTGGTACCTACCTAGACGACTCAGTACCGAGTCTACCACCTAGTGGACGATATCTGGCACTGCGGTGGTACCTACCTAGACGACTCAGTATTGAGTCTACCACCTAGTGGACGATATCTAGCACTGCAGTGGTACCTACCTAGACGACTCAGTACCGAGTCTACACCTAGTGGACGATATCTGGCACTGCGGTGGTACCTACCTAGACGACTCAGTATTGAGTCTACCACCTAGTGGACGATATCTAGCACTGCAGTGGTACCTACCTAGACGACTCAGTACCGAGTCTACCACCTAGTGGACGATATCTGGCACTGCGGTGGTACCTACCTAGACGACTCAGTACCGAGTCTACCACCTAGTGGACGATATCTGGCACTGCGGTGCTACATACCTAGACGACTCAGTACCTAGTAAATCAAATGATTGACAGTCATGGGCTATAAAAAGAATAAGTACAAAGTATTTTCTTGAGTAAGCCAGTTATCTTTAAACTGAGGAACCATTTATATTCATAACTCATCATCATCATCAGCTCATTAAACGTCCCCACCGAGGGGCACGAGCCTACCCGTATAGGGTGATTAGGCCTTAGTCGTCCACGCGGGCCCAGTGCGGATTGGACGACTTCACACACAACCTTCGAATCTTTCGCAGGCATGCATGAAGGTTTCCTCACGATTTTTCCTTCACCGTAAGAGCGTCGGATAACGTACATATATTTTCGAAAATTCGAAAACACATTGGTACGTGTCGGGATTTGAACCTCAGCCCTCCCGGTAGGAAGGCGACAGTCCGCACCATTGAGCCACCGACGCTCCCGTTATATTCATAACTATTTACTAGAAATTCAATTCAAGAGTTTCATATGTAATCTTGTTATTTAACGTTGATATAACATCATGCTGCGTAATACGAATTTATTCATAAGTGAACTTAGCATTTGAAACCGTTTGATGGTCGGGGATGTAATACCTAGGAAAACATAAATTACAAAATCTTACTAAAAACATGTGACGTGTTTAACAAACCTAATAAATTACCGGGTATAAAATATCTTACATCTGACGTCTCGGGTGATGCCCGTCAGTGTTGATTCCTTTAATGTCCAATTTTGTATTTCGGGATCAGAGCACTGTACCTAGTGAAATACCGGGTAAAACCTGACATCTGTTGTCTCGGGTGACGGGCACAGTGCGGCATTGATGGAGGATTATAACTGTCTATCGTTGTTGGTCTCCTTCAATGCTGTTTTATCATGGTCAGGCGTATCACTTAACATCAGGCGAGCGTCCTTGCCATCCCTACCTAGTAGGTAGATAGGTGCGTAGGTTTCCTTACGATGTTTTCCTTCACCGTAAGAGCGTCGGATAACGTACATATAATTTCGAAAATTCTAAAACATTGGTACGTGGCGGAATTTGAACCTGCACCTTCCCGATCAAAGTCCACAACATTGAGCCACCAACGCTCTATCGGCTTATATAGTCAAGGAAAAAAGGTTATTTGCCTAGACCATGTTTAAAGGTTCTCGAGTGGCGTCCGCGTAACGGAAAACGAAGCGTAGGCCGACCCCCAACCAGATGGTCTGATGATCTGGTTAAGGTGGCAGGTAGCAGATGGATGTCAACTGCTAGGGATCGGCCCGCGTGGGAATCATTAGGGGAGGCCTTGGTTCAGCAGTGGACTTTCTAGGTTGTAATGATGATGATGATGATGTTTAAATCGTCTGCAACAGACATTAGGGCCAATATATATATGGAGTCATGGAAGTGTTAACAAAACTTATTCACATTCTCTTAGTCTTATTTTCTTTATTTCCAGATATAACCGGATGTAGTGTCGGTTCTTCCAATCCGGGACTATGGGTCATAAGCAGTACCTAGCTGTAGGCCAGACGGCCCGTGACAGGCTGTTCGGGCTGACTCCCCCGTATTTCCGACCAAAGGGGGGTCCCTATTAACATGCTCATCTCGCAACAAGGGAAGATTAATAGAGGTAAGTGTTTATTTTTTAAACGGTTTTTTTAGCTTGCCCTGTTTACTAGCTACGCCCCGCGGTGTTTCTCGCAGTAATTGCTTCAGCTGTTCAGACGTGAAAAGTAATAAATTACCGGATATAAGAGACGTAACATATGTCGTCTCGGGTGACGAGCGGAGGGTAGTGTTGTCGGAAAAAAATACTTACCGTTATTAATTTCCTTCAACACTGCATGTCATGGTCAGGCGTAGCATTTACCAACAGGTAAGCGCACTGACCGCCCCTTTCAATTATGACATATAAACAGACACATTCACAAACTTTCGCCTTTATTTTATTAGTATTATTAAGTTTACGGAATGACCAGTTACGGAAATCGGATGAATTAATGTATTATAAACAGTGATTGAATTTAAGCCAACCTTGTCTTTAACATATCGCAGTCTACTGCTGGGCATAGGTCCCCCCATTCTGCACTAGATATCCCAATCCTCAGCTTTTCTCATCCAGTCTCCACCAGCGACCTTTTGCAAGTGGTCGATCCATCGATACGGGCGTTCCAACGCTACGCTTGTCAAGACGCGGTCTCCACTCCAGAACTCGCTTGCATCAAAGGCCATAGGTTTTTTGATATATTTGACCGGCCCACTGCCTCTTCAACTTGCTTATACCTAAGTAGTAATTAACGTATACCTACTAAGCTACAACTAAAGTGCACTCATCCCGGAACAAAGTAAAGCATGACACTGGTATTTCACTGGACGAAATGTGGCACTGCGGTGATACCTACCTAGACGACTCCTGATCGATTTTGCCACGTATATCATTATTTATCTACCATCTATGTAACATTAAATATATCTACGAGTAAATGATCTTATTCCATCTTTTCTATGACACAATCGTCAACAAGATACTCTTTCTAGTATAAAGACTACGAAATTACGTGTCTCTAGGAAAACATTCACACGAATTCCACTTTCATTTTCTTTACGCAGAAAGTGTTAGCGAACTGGAGATTCGAGTTGTGTCAACAAATGAATACAGAACATGTGTATAAAAACCAGGGCTTTGACCATTGGCATTTACTCCTGGAAAAGGCATCCCCTGTTGTTAATACGGATCGATCTCTAGAGGTCGGGCTCATCTGATCAAAATGATGATACAACAGCATTTTTGTACCAGAATAGACGAAACAAGATTATTGTAATATGTTTGAAGTTAATAAGTATACTACTAACTACTAACATCTGTTGTCTCGGGTGTCAGGCGCAGTGCGGCATTGATGAAGAATAGTAACTGATTATCAGTTTTAGGTCTCCTTCAATGCCGCTCTGTCATGGCCAGGTATATCACTTACCATCAGGTGGGCGTCCTAACCATCCTGTTCACTTCGTAACATAAAAAGAGAAGTTTGTTTGTTGTGGCTCATTGGTGTGGGCTGTTGCCTCCCCCATCTGGAGGTTCAAATCCAACTACGTACCATGTCTTTTCGAAATTATATGTACGTTTATCTGACGCTCTGATGGTGAAGGAAAACATCGTGTGAAAACCTGCGCACGCCTATGAAGTAATTCAAACTTTCGTGAAGTCAGCCAACCAGCACTGGGCCTGCATAAACGACTATGGCCAAATCACCCTATACGGGTAGGCTCGTGCCCCTCGGTGGGGACACCGAGGGGAGGTGGGGAGGGGGGAGGGGGAGATGAGCTGATGATGATGATACTGTTTAAAAAGATGGCGTTAAGCCCTCTGATAGTCTGAAAAGACCACAGATTTCCCAATACAAGAGATGGGGCAAGCCGCGTTTAAAGTGCGACAAATGTAAGCTCAACGAGCATACACTGGCTGCCAGTTTACGCTCTGTGAGACGAGTCAAAACGCACGAATATAAGAAGAAATTACCGGTTTTTCCAAAATGCCATCCTGTGCAATTGCAACATGCCATCATCGCAATGAATCAGTAAATTTACCAAGTAATAGAATAACTTTTCACAGGTAAGAATGGAAAAGAAATTGCGACACTGGGACTGCCTATAAACTTGGCGGCTTGTCCAGTCTAATTGTTTATTCGGATGTCTGTGGAAAAGACAGATGATTCTGAGCTTAACAAGGCACGATAAGTTCTCGGTCCCGGCTATAATCTTAGGCAGAAAATGATGATGAAATCTGCTAACTACTGAACCCAGGTCTCAGTGTTTCCATACACTCATGCCACCGGTCCGTGCAATTCGGTATGTACATGCAACGCGCCATTTTGTCGGTTACCACATACGCAGTTGTGTATGGTCTAAGTTATAAGAAGCGGGTTTTTCCGAGTTTTAATACAGTGCTGTTTTGTTTCAAATAAAGGTACAACTTTTGACGACCTGGTGTAATAGTTGAGACGTCGTCTACTTCAACAGGAGTTTCGGATTCGATCCCTGGACTTTACTAACATTTGTGTGTAAGAACATGTATGTTTGTAATAGTCGCGGTGTTTTTATGTATAATATGTACTTACAAAAATTAAGTATATAAATATGTTAATCAGTTACTTAGTACCTTAACTACCCCTATTAGGCTAGATGTGTGTGTCAGTGGATATTTATTATTATTTTTATGTTATTATTTTGAGCTTAAATACAGCATGACTTTAAACCAATTTTATAACAATAATGCTCAATAGCTGTTATAATTAACTTGAGATAAGTTTTAAGCAAATTAATGGATACTTAAATCCTGCCTTAATAAATAATGCAATAACCATGCTTAAAAAAATCGTTTCCTGAGCAGCTACCTTGATGAGCCTTATAAGTTGTGAGTTACTGTAACATCAATTGGCTTGAAGAAACTCACTCCCACTTTTTTATGTGACAAAGTGAACAGGACGGTCAGGACGCTCACGTACCATTACGTATCACTTGCCATCGTAAGTGATACACCTGACCATGACAGAACGGCATTGAAGGATACCAACAACTGATAGACAGTTATTATTCTCCATCAATGCCGCACTGCGCCCGTCAGCCGAGACAACAGATGTTAAGTCTCTCATACCCGGTAATTTCACTAGCTACAGTGTCCTCCTCCCGAACACACAAAAGTGCATAGTACTCTTTTTTCACGGGACAATATCTGGCACTGCGGTGGTACCTACCTAGACGACTCAGTACCGAGTCTACCATATACTCTTATGAATTAGACGCCATTTCCACAACGATTTATTATGATTGGGCAATTTCCTGTACAATAACCGAATTACTCGCGCTAATGTGTCACAATTGGATTGATATACGAAAACGCCTTGTTTGGTGATTGATATAAGAAACAATTTTGTAACTGACACGTTTCGTTTGTATCAGCTATTTTAATTTTAGGTATTTGACAATGATGTAAAAAGTATAGATTTGTGATATGCTCACAAAACAATCGAAAAAAGTGTTCCGAACGTAGTAGCGACAGTACACATACACATATTTCGAATGAGCATACATTTACCAAAACAAAAATTATACAACTGTATTCTCTTTGGCGGTTCGTTTTTGAGGCACGGATGGCGTATCTACCTTTATATATACAGAATATCATTGGTATTTGAGCAATGATTTTCTATACAAAATTATTTATTTGCGAGTTTAAATTACATGTGTAGAAACAGAATTCTTGAGTCATCAAATTTTATTTTTATTTCAAATCAGTAGCTGATTCGGGTAGTAATTACCTTCCTTTCAATCTATCGCAGTCCACTGCTGGACATAGGTCGCCTCAATTTTGCGCCAGATATCTCAGTCCTCTCCTCATCTAACCTCCAGCAGCGACCTTTCGCAAGTCGTCGATCCATCATGCCGAAGCGCGTCCTACACTTCGCCTGCCAAGACGCAGTAGTAGTAATTACCTTAGAGAATGTAAATTTATCAATTTAAATTTGCCCAAAATGGTGGATAGGTACTTGGATGTCTTGGCTTGGATAGCATTTTCATAATATTGTGTAAGCGTCGGTGTCTCAATGGTGTGGACTGTTGCCCTCCTATCGGGAGGGCTGTGGTTCAAATCCCCTCACATACCACGTACTAAATACCAAATGAAAACATCGTGAGGAAACCTGCACGCCTGCGAAGAGATTCTAAGGTTGTGCGTGAAGTCGTCTAACCCGCACTGGGCCCGCGTGGACGACTAAGGCCTAATCACCCTATAGGGGTAGGCTCGTGCCCCTCGGTGTGGACGTTTAATGAGCTGATGATGATGATGTATAAACTATTATGTATAAGCAATATCTTCCTAAATTTTAATGCCTTGTGTATGTGGTATGGATATGAATATCAAACCGGTATAAGAAATCAAGTACTTGGTATATAATTGCTTACTATTGAGTCCCTTAAGATGAACCCTTAACATCCCTAATAAGCGTATCAAACCAAAAACAAAACCATAATCACACGGATGTGAAATAACATCTTAATTGGAGTATGACTTTACTGGGTCAAGGGACGTCCTCGTCCACTACCGCGTTTGACAAAATAATGATTAACCTAGTGTAGATAATATAAAAATAACACGTACTAATTATGTAACCAAGAATACGGTTAAGGAATCCCGCTAAAACGCTACAAGATGGCGGAAAAAACAAAATGGTCGTTCAAAAAAAATGGCGTTCGCGTAAAATTTCAAATATCGATTGGATTTCTTTGTAAAATACAAAAATATTTTTTGCCGCCTTCAGTTTCTTTGGGCATCAGTTCCAGAAAGGAAAGCCATTGTATAGGATTCTGTCTAAGACTTATGTCGTGGGCATCAACTAACTGGACCACTCACTACAAATTAATATGATTTGAATGAATAAATAATTAAAGACTACCGACTGGTAGAGATTAATGAAAAAATTATCCAACCAACGTGAATCAATAGAGACATATGGAGAGGAAGATAGAGAATAAATGTCCTCTACATTATTTAGGCAAGGTTGAGTACGCAGACAAGCCATGCAATTATTAAAATATTTTCGGACATGATGATAATATAAATTTCACCATCCAAAGGGTAGAGCTGTATTTCAGACTGAAGATTGAGACAAGGATGTAAAAAGTATAGATTCGTGATATGCTCACGAAACAATCGAAGAAAGTGTTCCAAATGCAGCGACAACACACATACACATATTTCGAATGAGCGTTCTCTTAAACTATAAGTAATTAGATACGAACGGACTATCACTAATACGTAAAATGTGCCTTCGAAATGACAGCTGCTGTCTTTGATGTCATTTCCACAAATATTTGTTTTGTACCTATACTGATTTTAGTGTTTTAAACTTAACATATGTAATCGGATCTTTCATTTACCTAAGATTCGTAATTTCTGGATTTTTTTCCATTTGTTCACTGCAGTTTTGCACAATTACACAACACAAACCATGCTCGTTTTTTTATTTTTTTTCACTTCATTATCTATGGCTTTGTAGACAGATGAGCGCCAAATGTCTTAATTTTTTGTGATTCCCTATCCACAAACTGCTGAATGAATGAATACGGCTGAATTTTGCCACACTTTTGTCGTCAGTGAGACTTCGTCCATATATCTGGGGGCACGGCAGTGCCCCCGCCAAGTCGAGCGCGAAGCAAACACTGCCGTACCATCCTTTACAGGATCCATTTCGCCGCATTTTCAGGCCCCGATTTGAGAACCTTTGGATAATACCAGAGCGCTGAAATTTTCGTCATCTAGTAAGATATAATAACTTACTTTAAATCCAAAATTTCAAGTCTGTAGGTCATTTAGTTCCGACGTTAAGCGAAAGCAAAGTTTCGCATTTTCGACAGACACTCACTCACTCACTCATGATCATCAAAATAGAACTAGTACTTCCCATTAACTCAGAAAGCTGAAATTCGGTACAGAGTTAGGGTTTAATGGCTACATAAAGGGAAAACTATGAAAACTTCGAAAATCGAAGATCTGGAGTACCTGGTGACCCTGCTTAGATAACAAAATCATCAAAATAGAACTAGTACTTCCCATTAACTCACAGAGCTGAAATTTGGTACAGAGTCAGGGTTTAATGGTTACATAAAGGGAAAACTATAATAACTTGGATAATCGAAGATCTGGAGTACCTGGTGACCCTGCTTAGATAACAAAAGAGCCCAGCCAAACTATAAGAGATTGACATACCGCCTTTAAACAATATATATTTAACATGGTGGGCCGCTTCATCCGATGTCAAAAATCGGGGGCACGGTAGTGCCCCGCCAAGTCGAGCGCGCTAGACCAATACAAACAGACATGTTGGTGCACACAAATATTTGTAGGTACTGCCCGGGGATCGAACCCGGAACCCTTGGTGTAGTAGCCGACGTTTCAACCATTACACCCAATGGGTCGTCTAATATTCCTTTCAAGTTTCTACAAAAAGAAGTAAAATCCCACCAAAAACATTCTGTAAAAAATCTAGCCAAGTCTCGATGGAGCTGCTTGATTATCTCTAAAAAGTAATGAAATCAAGACAAAGACGTGCCAAGTCTAAGGTTCCTTACTGCAATTAATTAATTATTATGGTTAATGTTGTGTGACTTGGCCGTTGAAGAGTACACAAGGATACAAAACTAGGTGCTTCATGACACCATTGTACAAATCTGTCGCCAGACGCTACTCACAACATCAACCATAATAATTAATTAATTGCAGTAAGGAACCTTAGACTTGGCACGTCTTAGTCTTGATTTCATTACTTTTTAGAGATAATCAAGCAGCTCCATCGAGACTTGGCTAGATTTTTTACAGAATGTTTTTGGTGGGATGTTTATTACGTGCACGGACACCATATTATGTTCCCAAATGAAATATATTTTTTATACGTGGTCCTTCGAGCCGGAATAAATCATCAAGTCTAATGCAATGACCTTTTAATCAAGGGAAAGTGAATTCAAAATTTACATACATTTTCAACCTCTAAGCCGGTGAAGGTTATAATTATCATTTCCTCAATGATTTTTTAAAATAATATGTTAGATATGTTTGGTACCCCATATCTGGGGTCAATGGCTGAAGATAAGTTATCTTACGCCCTTTTTAATATCCGTTTTGCGATACAATTTGTTATTTTAATTTACAATGTGAACTTGACCATCATTTGGTGTGTAATTCTTATGATGTTTGTGTTTACTTATCAAGTTGACTGGCTGAAAACAATGAGGTCAGATAAAAATTTAGCTAACTAGACTCAGGGAGATATATCAACCAAAAAATATCCGAGCCGTTTGACACATACGTTGACTTATTATTATATTTATGACATAAAATTACTCATTAAAATTTTGGCATATACAATGTTATAGTGACATAGTGTTAAGCATAATATTATGTCACTATGACATGTAGCGAGTGACATGATTATAAATGAAAGTTCTGCCCAACTGACGCGATGGGTAGACTTTTGCCGCGGACACTTTATGCGTGAGATAGTGTATTTAGTTAGTTCATTGTTCATCTGAGTAGGTTTTCCTTTACTTATCAAGTTGATAGGCTAAACACAATAAAACCGACCTTTATGTCACAGTTTTTGAACTATGACTACCCATCTGGTGTAATGGTTGATACGTCGGCCAAAGGTTCCAGGTTCGATCCCCGGGCAGTACAAACAGCTGTGTGCATTTAAATGTCTGCCTGTATTGATTTGTGTTTGTTGGGTGTTTCTATGTATAATTATATGTTTTTATTTGCAGTGGTACCTACCTAGACGACTCAGTATCGAGTCTATCACCAAGTAGCCTTTACTATATAATTGTGATGAATTTGGGAAAGTAAATAGAACTTGAAATGGTTTACCGTTTAAGGAGATCGGTTCACTGACAACTTGGTTGCTAACCCATGGTATTCAATAAGCGAGATCACGATTTACAAGTTAACACCTACGTTACTGATTTTGGGATTAGTAACTTACTCGTAGATAGCAAACAAACTATGACTAGTTAATTATATAACTGAAAGTAGACAGTATTTTTTTTATGAAATCATGCTGTATTATGTCAGGAGGTTAAAATATAAAATGTCACTACTTAAGAAGAACAGCGGTGAAGATCATGATGGTGATGATGATTTACACGACCCTAAGAGATTTCGTATCGGGACTGGCTAGATCTCTGGTACTGTTCTGTTACGGGATATCTGGCGTAGAATCGTCATCATCATCAGCCTATAATTACCCACTGCAGAGCACAGGCCTTCCCGCATAGCACAGCTATGGGGTGATTGGGCCGTATCCCACCGCGTGGGTTTAATGCGGATTGGTGAATGTTACCCAGTACGGGTAGGATCGTGCACCTCGGTGGGGACGTTTAATGAGCTGAATGATGATGATGATGATGATGGTGGGTGTTAACGACTACCATACTAAGATTGTAGCCAGGACCGACGGCTTAACGTGACAAACGAACCACGGAATTTTCTTTCTTTTCGGACCAGTGATTCGGTCTTTAATGTCCTTACCATACTTGGTACGCACAAAGAGACGTTTCCCCGCGGGATTTAAACTTACGACCTCCAGGTCACGGCACCGAATGCTGTGCGCACCAGACCTAGACTAGACTAGGCAAATTAATACCAGTAGTTTTAGTCATTATTTTCCATCAACACTGCCCGGCGCCCGTTTCCCGAGTCGACATGATATGTTAGGTGTCTCATATCCGATAATTTCACTAGCTACAGTGCCCGCATCCTGAAACACAGATGTGCAAAACACTGGAGACGGTATTGGCACTCGTGGTTACTACCTAGACGACTCATACCGAGTCTACCACCTAGTGACGATATCTGCACTGCGGTGGTACCTACCTAGACGACTCAGTACCGAGTCTACCACTGAGTGGTACGATATCTGCACTGCGGTGTACCTACATAGACGATCATATCGATCTACCACCTAGTGGACGATATCTGGCACTGCGGTGGTACCTACTAGACGATCAGTATCGAGTCTACCACCTAGTGGACGATATCTGGCACTGCGGTGGTACCTACCTAGACGACTCAGTACGAGTCTACCACCTAGTGGACGATATCTGGCACTGCGGTGGTACCTACCTAGACGACTCAGTATCGAGTCTACCACCTAGTGGACGATATCTGGCACTGCGGTGGTACCTACCTAGACGACTCAGTATCGAGTCTACCACCTAGTGGACGATATCTGGCACTGCGGTGGTACCTACCTAGACGACTCAGTACCGAGTCTACACTAGTGGACGATATCTGGCACTGCGGTGGTACCTACCTAGACGACTCAGTATCGAGTCTACCACCTAGTGGACGATATCTGGCACTGCGGTGGTACCTACCTAGACGACTCAGTATCGAGTCTACCACCTAGTGGACGATATCTGGCATGCGGTGGTACCTACCTAGACGACTCAGTATCGAGTCTACCACCTAGTGGACGATATCTGGCACTGCGGTGGTACCTACCTAGACGACTCAGTATCGAGTCTACCACCTAGTGGACGATATCTGCACTGCGGGTACCTACCTAGACGACTCAGTATCGAGTCTAACACCTAGTGGACGATATCTGGCACTGCGGTGGTACCTACCTAGACGACTCAGTATCGAGTCTACACTAGTGGACGATATCTGGCACTGCGGTGGTATCTACCTAGACGATCAGTATCGAGTCTACCACCTAGTGGACGATATCTGGCACTGCGGTGGTACCTACCTAGACGACTCAGTATCGAGTCTACCACCTAGTGGACGATATCTGGCACTGCGGTGGTACCTACCTAGACGACTCAGTATCGAGTCTACCACCTAGTGGACGATATCTGGCACTGCGGTGGTACCTACCTAGACGACTCAGTATCGAGTCTAACACCTAGTAACCCTCATGAGTACACAGCGTGTTCTGCGTTATCATATTCACAATATGATCTAAGAGTCGTCGCAATATTTGCGAAATGCTGTTACATCATGCAAACGCAACGCTCTGTGGTCGAGTGCCCGAGAATATTTATCTGACGTAGACAAGAGGTTAAAATAGGAAGGTTGGCAGATTTGTAAGCTTACCACTTAGATACACAATAAACTAACTTAATGCACAATCTCACTGAAAAGTGTCTGACGCAAAATTTGGCACATAGCGTCAGTTGGGCAAAATTTTCATTATCACGTCGCTCGCTACGTCAAAGTGACATAGTATGCTCGTGCTTTTGATTTTGTGCCCATTTAATGAAGCCTTAATGTCAACATTTTCAAGCAATTTTATGTTATAAATATTAACAATGGTCAAGGTATGGACTGTTACCGGGAGTGCTGAGGTTCAAATCCCGACACGTACCAATGTGTTTTCGAATTTTCAAAAATATATATATATATTTCAGATTTACATCATAGAATGTTAGTACGTTAGCAACAATTTGTCTTAAAATAAGTTAGTATACAGTGTTAGTAAGTTACAAAAATTTACATAAATTGACCTGTAACTGTTCTTATCCAATGGTTTTGATGGGACAGTCAGGTCGGGCAATAATCGTCTTCAGAATGCCATTGCCGCTGGCCCTCATCAAAGATGCAGCTTTCTTGCGCAATGGCGTGAAAGCCGTCCACCCGAGCGTCCGCGAACATTCCGAGGCGCTGCAGAATCGCGTCAGCCGCAACAGCATTCTGAAGGCGTTATTATATTGTACTCGTAGGGCGTTGTAGGTTCGACGCGCATAACTCACCCACAGATCACTCGACTAAAACGATTGACAAAACGCCCTAAATAGAGTAATCCCTGACCTCCGCCGTACTTCGAGCGAACCTGCGTGCGAGCATATTGCTTCTCACCGCCAGCGCCCTACGCTCTCTCTCAATATTCATCGCTTGTCTTTCAAATCAGCGGTAACAATATGGCCCAGGTATTAAATTGTTCACATTATTTAATATTACACCATTAAGACTAATCGGTGGCACATGACCTGGAATACGTTTTCCCGCGTTAAATACTAGAATTTCGCTTTTCTTGGCATTATAGACCAGACCATGAGCCTCGGCATAGACTCGCATACAGTTACTAATTCCTCAATCCACCGAGTGAGGGCTCAGAAGCACCATGTCATCAGCGAAGCTTAGGTTATTGAGACACTGTCCATCTATGTAACAGCCAATATGGATGCCGATGAGCTCCTCAATCAGCCGATTGACGTACAGATTAAAAAGGTAGGGGAACTAAGCCCACCCTGTCTTACACGCAGTCAAGAGAGTACTCATCCGACAAAACACCCGCCCACCGGACCTGATTTTTTGGTACTTGTACCAAAACTTAAACACGTCTATACTTCTACTGACAAACCGGTCTCAGTTAACTTTTCCCACAAATATCATAATTTACCAGGTCGAAAGCCCGGGATAAGTCCAAGAAGCACGCATACACCGGCGTTTTTTTTGTTGGTAATACCTGACAGCATGCTTAAGACTAAAATATGGCACTCTCTGTAGAAACACTAGACTTAAACCCAAATTGAGCATCGTGAAGTTTAACATACTTTGCAAGATAGCCATTAAGCAAGCTATCAAATATCTTCGCAGCTGTTGTGGCGAGTGATATTGGGCGATAATTAGTCTGTCAGAAGTATCACTCGTCTTATTTTTAACAATAGGAACTACCACAGTACGCATTAATGCTTCAGGTAAATAGGCATGTCCAGACTGAAATTGAAAAGCATTGCCAGTATACGTGTGACGTGTAAACCGCGTATTTAAAATGTTCAATACTTAGACCGTCATGTCCGGGGACTTGCCCCTGGTCATTTTTGCAATTACTTTAGATACATCCTCAGCCACGAATCTGACAGTCCTCCCAGATTTGGCGCCACTCTCACCACCCCCATAATCCGATCTAGAATTTAAGGCGATTTCACTGCAAAATGCTCCTTAAAAATTAGCAATAGCTTTCAGATCTTGTCACCACCTACGCTCACCGGGACACTTGGTTTAACATTCCAGTTTATTAGTGTTTTCAAATTTTTTCCAAAGTGTCTTATAGAAAGGTCTAGCGATATATACGTTACCCGAGGCTCTTACGTGAAGGAAACATCGTGAAGGAAACCTTCGACGCCTGTGAAGAGATTCAAAGTTTGTGCGTGAAGTCGTCCAACACGCAATGGGCCCGCGTGGACGACTAAGTCCTAATGACTCTATACGGATAGGCTCGTGCCCCGCGGTGAGGACGTTTAATGAGCTGATGATGATGATCGACAGTTTCATTTAATCCCAACTCCCAAATTCTTAAAGAAACTTGAACTTGAGCTTTATTCTATAATGACGTATCAACATTTTTGTGCGAGAAAAAGCCAAGTAACTTTATTGTGATACTATTTTAAGAAATGGCGGGAACACCACAGATAAACATACTTTTTATAATTTAGTCTATATCTTAATCATTGTGTGATACATAGATTCTGGTACATTAAAGTACTGATAAATAGATTTCAGTAAAGTTTCCTAACGTGTGATGCACTTCAATTAATAAAATCCATCATCACATGAAGGTATTTACCCGACAACTACTATAATCGTGACCTAAGAGCAAAAAATTATAATTATTACGAGCATATTTATTATTATAATTATCTGTCTAGCTTCTTTGACGTCGGTAGGAAATTCAAACAATTAAGGCGTCGATGATGAATCGTCTTCAATGCGTTTCTTTACGTACGGATGTATTATTTTGTAATTATGACGATCTTCCTAGGTAAAGAGGAAGTCTTGTATATATAGACTTATGAAATTAACCAGACTTAAGCACATTTGTCATCATCATCAGCTCATTGTAATGTCCCCCTGAGGGCACGAGCCTACCCGTAAATACGTCCTTTGAATCTCTTTGCAGCGTGCATAGTTTCCTCACGATGTTCTCTTCACCGTAACGAGGTGTGTTATCTAGAAATATCAAAAATACAATAAAAATTAAATTGAAGAAGTTTAAAATCGTTTTGACGCGCCAGATACCCGGTCCTCCGCATTTTCTCACCTTCGCAAGTGTCGGTCCATCGGGCCGGAGGGCATCCTACGCTACGCTTGCCCAAGACGCGGTCTCCACCTCTAGAACTCGTCTGCTCCAACGGCTATCGATTCTGCGTCATTCGTGACCGCCCACTGCCACTTCCTTGCAGTCCGGCGGGCTATGTCGGTCACTTTTGTTCTCTTACGGATCATTTCTGATTTATCCCTGAAAGAGACCCCGAAAATAGTTCGCTCCATGCGCATTGAGTACTTTGAACTTGTGAACCAATCCCGCAGTCAGTGTCCATGTCTCAGTTGCGTATGCATAAAAAAATTGGTTTTATTCTTCGGTTTAATGTTTAGGTTAATCTGGACTAAACCTGCGTGTTGTTACGACCCAATCTTCCATAGGCTTCTCGCAGCAAGGTCCTTTTGTTCATGACTGAACCAAAAATTACTCGACAATGACAGTTATGGATCTCTGTAAGACCGTTATGGTTAAAAGACCATTAGATTTTTTCATAACCTCAAAATCATTCTCGAACATTTGAAAAAAGTTACTTTATACTTATTTATGCATCTTATTTCGAAGTTCAAAAGGATAAAAATGCTTAGTGCTAATTAATTAGCTTACAATTTGTCACAGTTAAGTTTTTAAGCAGATACTAAAGACTTCTTAAGCATTATTTATTAAAATATATTTAACCGCTCGAACGTAGCACACGCGCATAGACAATAGATTCAACTATTATGTTTTTTGACTATCCACCCGTGCTACGTACTTTTATTTTTATTGCAATGATGTAAAAAGTATGGATTCGTGATATATGCTCACAAAACAATCGAAAAAAGTGTTCCGAATGCAGTGACAGCCCACATACACATATTTCAAATTTCGAACACATTTACCTAAACAAAAGAGTACAAACTGTACTCTCTTCGTCGGTTCGTGTTTGAGGCAACGGATGGCGTATCTACCTTTATATATACAGAATATTATTGGCTGCTAGTAGGTAATTGCGCAGGGAATAAACCTTCTTGCTTGGTAATGGGAAGATCGGAACGAAAGCCACTACGGCACCCAATGGGTTTTACTGGATGGTGGACTATAACTCAGCGTCGGTGGCTCTTTGGTGTGTTTCGGTTTGGAGGGTGCAAATCCCGCTACGTACCAATATATTTTCGCATTTTCGAAATTATATGCACGTTAATCCGACGCTCTTACGGTGAAGGGAAACATCGTGAGGAAACCTGCGCACGCCTGCGAAGGAATTTAGAGGTAGTGCGTGAAGTCAGCCGCACCGCACTGAGCCCGCGTGGTTGACTAAGGTCTATACACTGGTGCCCCTCGGTGGGGACGCATAATGAGCTGATGTGATGAAAGACCACACATAGATAAAGTAGTATCCGTGACGAACGGCGTGCGTCCTACCCGTACTAACTTATGCAGCTGAGACATGGACACTGACTGCGGGATTGGTTCACAAGATCAAAGCCACTCAATGCGTAATGGAGCGAGCTATGCTCGGGGACTTTCTAAGGGATAAGATCAGAAATGCTTACATCTGTAAGATAACCAAAGATACCGACATATACCGGATCAGCAAGTTGAAGTGGCATTGGGCTGGTCACGTATATCGCAAAACCGATGGCCGTTCACAAGCACCGAGCACACAAGTTCTGGAGTGGAGACCGCGTCTCGGCAAGCGTAGCGTAGGACGCCCTCCGGCCCGATGGACCGACGACTTGCGGAAGGTCGCTGGTGGAGGCTGGATGAGGAAAGCGGAGGACCGGGATATCCTGCGCAAAACGGGGAACACCTATGTCCAGCTGTGGACTGCGATAGGTTGAATAAGACCAACGGCGTATTGTGCCTTCAGTAACATAATATTTTACGAACAATCATCCGAAGTATGCCCCTTGCAATAGTTGCAAGACATGCACGGTCATCAAGCCAATAATTTAGAATGGAGGAAAATTAAAATTATTTGTGAAAATAAATAATTTTTAAAAAAGGTTATATTAAGCCGGAAATTGTATTTAAAAATAATTTATGATTACACGTAAATGCAATTAGCTGCATTTTTGGTTTTGGGTCAAAACGGTATTTTAAATCTAAGTTAATGCGAACACAAGCTATATTTTAATTGAGTGACTTTATTTTAGTTTTATTTTTACCTGTGTATTAATTAATTTTTACATTGCACATAGTAATTAAGGCCTAGGTTTCAAAACTAGTTAC
Organism: Leucinodes orbonalis; assembly: GCA_019425675.1. NCBI lineage: Eukaryota > Metazoa > Arthropoda > Insecta > Lepidoptera > Crambidae > Leucinodes > Leucinodes orbonalis. The sequence continues at coordinate 55,792 of PQWD01002850.1, forward strand.
TTAGTTATTTCGCTCGTTAGGTATGTTATTTATTTATTTTGGTACACTCGCAATCGTAGAATCGTTTTCAGATCAAAAAAATATAATAAATTCACTATTATTATTCTACAAGTATCTAATGTAATCAAAGAAACAAATATATATGAAATTAATTATTTTGTACATCAAAATATTCACAAAGTAGCGCTCCTCGTCTCTGCCTGTTACTCTGGAACTTTACTGCCTTAAATGTTCGCGAAATTAGTCAAAATCTCTTTTAGCTGGTGGCAATTGTTAAAATGGCGAAATTATTTTCGTAAAACAACGCTTCCCGTTGGTTCGCCTAGTGAGTGAGATTATCCGAAGCCTTAGTTAAATCCCCTGAGCTCCTACTATTCTTACATCTTTCTCTCTCTTTTAAATGATTGAAAATGCTCTTGTAGCTCCTTGAGAGTATCAAATGTACATAGGAAACGATAGCATCACTTCATCATCATTATCACTTATAATTTACTGTTACAGAAATTGACAACCCATGTGGGGTAATGGTTAAGGTGACGGCTACTAACCCAGGGTTCTGGGTTCGCTCCCTGGGCAGAACTTATATGTGTGTGTTTGACCATGTCTGTTGGTATTAAACTGGGTGTTTCCCATGTATACTGTATCATCATCAGCTCATTAAACGTCCCCACCGAAGGGCACGAGCCTACCCGTATAGGGTGATTAGGCCTTAGTCGTCCACGCAGGCCCAGTGCGGATTGGACGACTTCACACACAACCTTCGAATCTCTTCGTAGGCGTGCATAAAGGTTTCCTCACGATGTTTTCCCTCACCGTAAGAGCATCGGATAACGTGTACGTGTCGGGATTTGAACCTCAGCCCTCCCGGTAGGAAGGCGACAATCCACACCATTGAGCCACCGACGCTCTCTGTATACTGTATGTATTTACAAAAAAATGTACATTACTATGTTTATCCGTTGTTTAGAATTCATATCACAGGTTTAATACTTCGATTGGGGCTAAATGGTGCTGTGTCATTCAGTGGATATTTATTTATAATACTTGGTGTTCCCCAAGGAGCAATTTTAGGTCCACAATGATACAAATATTTTTTTCCACAAACGCTCAACAGACCAATTCAAACTTGTGCAATTATGGATTTTCCAAATAACAGTGAATGGACGCAGACGGATTTAAATTACTATTATAATATAAACAAATGTCAATGCATAAAAAAGGAAAAGTATCCCATTAAATGCATAATTTCATAGTAATTGAGTTGACCAACGACCTTCGGGTTTATCACAAAATATAAACGACATTGCAGTGTATTGTAAGAGGCATGACTAAGGAATCATTGGAATCAAGTCATGGTTACAATGATGGTAGTCATTACGCTTGCGAAATGCGGTTTATGGTGAATCATTTCTTTTATTCTTTGAATGGAAACGTTGGAAGAGCCAGATTTTTAAAAGCGTAAACAAATTTAGAGGTCTTACATAGAAGTCAATTTTTTATGTGATTAAACAGAAATAATGCCGGCAGCGCATCCCTGCGACCTCAGCTGTTGCAAATGTCCATGGGCGACGGTGACACTTTCCATCAGGTGAATCGCATGCTCGTATGCCTCCCTATGTTATAAAAAAAAAACAGCATCAACGCGAGGTCGAGGAGCGTTGGTGGCTCATTGGTGTGAATTGTTGACTTCCGATATGAAGGATGCAGGTTCAAATCCCACCACGTACCAATATTGTTTCAAATTTTCGAAATGATATGTAAGTTTATCCTATTACTATTACGGTGAAAAAAAAACATCGTAAACCTGCGCACGCCTGCGAAGAGATTCAATGGTTGTGCGTGAAGTCAGCTAATCCACACTGCGGAGACGACTAAGGCCTATACACCCGCCACGGGTAGGCTCGTGCCACTCGGTGCGGACGTTTTATGAACTGATCACACAACACAATATTTTCACACACTTTTTTGACACAATATTTTTCGTAACCTTCGTAATCTTTTGTTTTTTCTTCATGCATATGAATACAAGTAGTATGCGTATAACCTTTTGTATAAATAATAAAAGGGACTACATTGTTACAATAATTGTCTTTATCTCTGATATCTCTGTTATGTGTTCCAATCTTCCGACAACTTAACCATACTTATAGCGATTCGATTTACATCAGAATTAATTGAATTGAATCAGGTCCAGACAAAGTCTTCGATTATAATATCACAAAGTATAATTACAAGTTATTTATCGTTTCCTTTTTTTCAATAACTTAGTTTATTTGTGCGTGATTCGTAATCTATTTTTGGCTGGCACTCCATCAAACAATTTCAATAAATAAACGAGCCTATAACTTGACACTGCTACTTTGCCACAAATAATGGTTTTGGGGCGATTGGATTGTTACCCACCACGCGTTTGAGCGAATTGGTGAATGATAAAGATTACATTTCTTAGACAGCCGCGATCAACGGCTTTACGAACTTCAAAAGTACTTATGGATTAAATATATACTCTATTTATTTTATTTGTTATTTTAGGAGATAGCATCCAGCTGCGATGTTTGCTTGACGTCAACCGAGAAGCTAATAACAATTTTAAAACACAATAATTAAAAAATAAATAAATATCCACTGACATTCACACAGCGCCATCTAGCCCCAAGTTAAGCGTGAAGCGTGGGTACTAAACAACGGATAAATATACTTATATACATATTTTCTTTCTAAATACATACATAGAAATCACCCAGACCATTACAAACAGAAATGTCCATGCACACAAATGTTTGTACTGCCCGGGGATCGAACCCAGAACCCTTGGTGATGCAGCCGACGTCTCAATCATCATCATCCGCTCATTAAACGTCCCCACCGAGGGGCACGAGCCTACCCGTACGCGGGTGTATAGGCCTTAGTCGTCCACGCGGGCCCAGTGCGGGTTGGACGACTTCACACAACCTTCGAATCTCTTCGCAGGCGTGCATGAAGGTCTCAATGGCAACACCAAATGGGTCGTCAAATTATTAATCAAATAAATTGCTTTGTGTTATATTACTTATAATTGTAAGATTATAAACAAAGCAATTTGTCTAGAGCACATAATACATATTTAATACCTATTTTTTAATACCCGTTGTTATTATTATTATTAGAAACTATAAATCACAATAAACTTAGCAACCTTCTGATCTTTGAGGAACTGCAGTTTACGTACTTAGGTAACGTATAAGTATATTAACTGTGTCCCGCAGTGTTACTCGCGGTAAACAAATAAAAAATTTACAAAATTATAAAATATTTACTAAAATTTTAAAAACATATCTCTTACAAAAAGAATATTACACTTTAAAGGAGTTTTTTTGACGATAAGGAGCAACGGATCGTTACATTTCAGGCTAATTTTCTTAAATATAAATAAATAAACTTCTGTTTCTCTATAAACAATAAAAAATATGTAATTTGCTCTCTTTTTTGCAGTGCCCTTGCAGTGTCACTTGATCAAAGTGCCTATGGCTATAATTATCTAACACCAATGCAACACCAAGCGACTAGCAAAATATATAAATGTAAACTATGTATTAATCTAGGGTGTTAACTAACTCCATACTAATTCATTGAAGTAGCTAAAAGGGAAATACTATTAACTATCGGGACAATAGGTGTTAATTTCAGGTGTAGCTCTGAACGGCATTTATGGGGTTTAGACGTTAGCCGTTAGTGTAGCCCCAGCATAACAAAGTATATGCATACTTATCTATACTCACATATTTGACGACCCATTTGGTGTACTACTAAATCTATTGGTCGTCATGTTTGTGTGTGAGTCCTATAATTGTCTGAAAACTACGAAAGCGACGTGATTGGGACTTAGATTAACTAGATACGAAGAAACAACCAAAAAATGTCCGAGCCCCACATACTTATTGTTATATTTAGAACGTAAAATTATTCGTTAAAATTTTGCCTTAACGCGTCATTAAAAGGGTACAAATCAAAAGCACGAGAATACTACTATGTCATTATGACATGTAGCGAGCGACGTGATTATGAATGAAAATTCTGCTGAACAGACGCAATGAGCAGAATTTCGCACTTTTTGGGTGAGATTGTTGAAAAAAATCGAAAATGTCCACTGCGGACGAAGGCTTCACCTAATGATTTCCACGCGGACCGATCCCTAGCATTCTTGTTCCCGTCACCTTAACCAGGTCATCCGTCCATCTGGTCGGAGGTCGGCCTACGCTTTTTCCGTTACGTGAACGCCTCTCGAGAACCTTTCCGCCCTATCGGCCATCGGTTCTATGCACTATGTGCCCTGCCCACTGCCACTTCAATTAGCTTATCCTGTGGACAATGTCGGTCACCCTAGCTCTCTTACTATTATACAAGGTCTATTAATAGGTCAAATCAGTATTGTACCAATGTCATCCGAAAATACAATGATTTAAAAAAGCTGTTTGATTTCTACACTGAATTTTAAACGACATTCGACTCCGTCCGTCTGCATTGCTTGTTTTTATTTTTGTAATTTATATTCAAATAAATGTGTGGATGGTTAATAATTATTTTTGTATCCATCGTCGATATGGTCAAAGTTGTCTAAAGACTGGTCTTAGGTATTGGTACCATGAAGTCTGGACGGGTGAAAATGCGTTTTTAGGGTTCCGTAGCCAAATGGCAAAAAACTGAACCCCTATAGATGCGTCAAGTCTGTCTGTCCGTTCGTATGTCACACCCTTTTTTCTATACTTCAACTTTTTAACTATAAGTATTACACTATTCAAACTTTGTAAGTATATGTATTCTGTGAACCGCCATAAGGTTTTGACAAGAAACTTGAAAAGAATCAATATATTTTAGGGTTCCCCATATATTGAACTGAAACTCAAAAATTTTTTTTTCATCATATCCCCGTTGTGTGGATCTTGGAAAATGGTATCAAGGTTTCTAATATCATCTTTTTGTAAATTGAATACTTTGCGCGAGAGACACTTCCAAAATTGTGTCGCCCCCCTCCCCCCTCTAATTTCTAAACTATGGGATTGAAAAAAAAAATTATGATGTACATGACATTTATTTTGAATGAGTGTTTAGTTTTTTTTATACATAAACGGTGAACCTAGTGTTTCACCGTTTATGACGCTATATATACATAGATTTTCATATTTAAGCTGTAGTAGTACTAAATGAATAATTTTTATTTAATGTTATTTGCTACTACGGAACCCTCCACGTGCGAGTCCGAGTCGCGCTTGGCCAATTTTTTTATTAACACACTTTTATTAACTTCACTTGTAACTATGTAAGAAAATCTTGTTATCTTAATTTGACCCAAGATGGCGGACTGGCTATTTGAAATCCACCCCCATGATATGAGTATCAAATAAAAGAGTTTGCTGTCAGGAATACGAAAAAAATAACATTTTAAATAGTAAGAACTACATTAATTATGAATAATAAGGAGACTAAAAAGCATGAAATTTCTTTTATCATATCATATATAATATATATATTATCACTAGTTTAGTTATGAAATTGCAGGATGAATGCAAATGAAAATGAAAAGTGTTTATTCAGTTAAGATCCTCACAGAACAGTTATATGTTTTGTACAGAATCATATCATTTGCTATCAAAATTTATGTGATAAAATCCGTGGTCTTAAACTGCTCAGCTATTTCAGTGTTTATGATATTGTTACATTAACGAAAATGAAAATGTTTTTAATAAAGGCTACACTGTTGAGTTTTCTTTAGTGGTTCTTTCTCAACAGCAAAAGCGCTTTTTTTTTAAAGCATCAAAACTCATATTTTTAGTTTAGTATTTTAATCGTTTTTATTATGTTTTTGTATATTTTTTGACGTTCATAAGTGCTTTTTGTAAGCCTAATTTGAAATAAATGTTTTTGACTTTGAAAATAATTATATAAAGCAAAATATATTCACAATTTTTATCATATTACCTGAACCACGTGATTGTCCGAAAAGCAAGATGATTCCGTGGTTCGTTTGTCACGTCAAGCCGTCGGTCCCCGCTACAATCTTAGTATGGTAGTCGTTAATACCCACCAATCCGTATTGGCCACGCTTTGTGGGTTACGGCCCATTCTCTCCATAGTTATGCTGTACGGTAAGGTTTGTCCTTTGCAATCACAGACTTCCGAATATACAATAAGACTGGACAAGCCGCCAAATTTATAGGCAGTCCCAGTGTCGCAATTTCTTTCGTTCTTACCTGTGAAAAGTTATTATATTTCTTGGTAAATTTACTGATTCCTTGCCATGATGGATGTTACAATTGCACAGGATGGCATTTTGAGAAAAAACGTATTTCTTCTAATATTCGTGCGTCTTGACTCGTCTCACAGAGCGTAAACTGGCAGCCAGTGTATGATCGTTGAGCTTACATTTGTCGCATTTAAAAACGCGGCTTGCCCTATCTCCTGTATTGGGAAATCTGTGTTTGCAATAAATAGTTCGTTATATATTAATTCGTGATAATAAAAAAAATATCCACTGACATTCACACAGCGCAATTTAAAAAAGTTAAGCATGAAGCCTGTATTATGGGTACTAAATAACGGATAAACATACATATATATTTTTTTGGAAATATATACATATTACACATAGAAAACACCCAGACCATTACAAACAGACAGGTTCATGCACACACCTCAACACCAAATGAGTCGTCAAGATAATGCTATCCAAGATCCTTTCCTTAACCCTTTAAACGCCAATGAAATGATAAGACGTCAGAAATAATAGATTTTCTGTCTTCAACCTATTGCAGTCCACTGCTGGACATAGGTCTCCCCCATTTTGCGCCAGACATCCCGGTCCTCCGCTTTTCTTATCCAGCTTCCACCTTTCGCAAGTCGTCGTCCATCGGGCCGGAGGGCGTCCTACGCTACGCTTGCCAAGACGAGGTCTCCACTCTAGAACTCGTCTGCTCCAACGGCCATCGGTTCTGCGACATACGTGACCAGCCCACTGCCACTTCAACTTGCTGATCCGGCGGGATATGTCAGTCACTTTAGTTCTCTTACGGATTAAATATAATATATTTTCTATTGTGTCTGAATATTAAAAGGATTGATTGATTGGATGGAGCGTCGGTGGCTCAATGGTGTGGACTGTCACCTTCCTACCCGGAGGGATGAGGTTCAAATCCTGACACGTACCAATGTGTTTTCGTGAAGGAAAAACATCGTGAGGAAACCTTCATGCACGCCTGCGAAGATATTCGAAGGTTGTGTGAGAAGTCGTCCAATCCACACTGAGCCCGCGTGGACGACTAAGGCCTAATCACCCTATACGGGTAGGCTCGTGCCCCTCGGTGGGGACGTTTAATGAGCTGATGATGATGATTAAAAGGATTAACGAATGCCTCCTCTAATGACTTCCACGCGGACAGATCCCTAGCTTAGCCTGTGCCCTGCAATGGGGGATTTTAGGCTGATCAAAAATCTAGTTAATTAATTAATTTAATGTTTACAAGGAACGTATTGCTTATATCGCGTGGTTTGTTAATACAGTTAATAAGAGTCTCGCTTATGGTTTACGTAACACTTTCGTCACTCATCTCGGAACTATGTCACCCGGTTACTAGGTACACTTGTAATCGATATGTTAGATATGTTTAAATTTTTGAGAGCTGCAAATTTGTTAGAAACAATCTTAAGCTATTTATTAGGGCAGGTGATAATTTTACCCTCGAAATAAAAGAAAACCAGATAGATTAGTACTTAAGTCAGCACCTAGAACCACTTTATACATGAAAAATTGTTTAAATATGTGTGTCCAAACAGCTAAAAATATTAAATATGTAATACATTATTTGTTAAAAAATTGCAGTTGTGGTTTCTTGAGAAGAATTTTTATCATGTTAGCGAGTTCTTAAACTAAATATATGTATCGCTTTAGTCAACTTTTACATGGCATATTTTTGTGAAACTTCATTTGAATATTACCACCAATTATTGTACCATGTTTCATATAAATAAATAAATTATTATTATTATAGACTAGCACAGAGCAATGTTAGTTTGTTTGAAAAAAGACTTAGTGTTATCGTTTAAATGCACTCATCATCAGCTCATTAAATGTCCCCACCGAGGGTCACGAGACAACGGCAAAGGGTGTAGTACCTTAGTCGTCCACGCAGCCTCAGTACGGATTGGCCGACTTCGCCGTAAGAGCGTCGGATACTTCATTAAAATGAAAAATAAAATAAATGTCATTTATTTCGAACGTCAAAAATGCACTGTAAATGAATTTTACTAGGTGGTAGTTTTTTTTTTTCATGTCACCGGGCGGTTCTATCGCTCACCTGGTGGTAAGTGATATATATGCCTGACTATGACAGATGCAGTATTAAATGAAATTAACAACAGTAGGTAGTCATTATTTCGGATCAACACTGCTCTACGCCCGTCACACGAGACGACAGATTTTAGGTCTCTTGTACCCGGTAATTTACCGTGCTGTTTGGTTGAAGGAAATTGGAATCCAAAAGTCCTTCCCCCCCCCCTCGGCCGTTCCAGGCTTAGGGGCAACATTACCTTTAAACCTACTGCTGTCGCCAACCCGCCTGCCAAGTATGATAAAACCCTGAGATGTGGGGACATTTAATGAGCCTTTAGGTCCAACAGTGGCCTGTTACGAGCTGTTAAACTTAGTATTTCCGCGTTGTGTCAAAATCCAAAGACAGTCCCATTGAGTAGTATCTTATTGCCAGCGAACTGTGAACATTAAAGCCCTTATTCTGATTGTTATAGAGTTGAAATTACAACCTTAACATACGGAGGTGCGTTCAAAAACCGGTTGTAATACATGTAAGTTCTGAAAGTGGGTTAATCGAACAACTTGCTTAACAAGCCGGTATTGTAGTTTTGGAATGCATTTTTGAACTAAAATATTACAACGCCAATCAAAATGCTCATTTATTAAACATGAAAACCAAAATTTAGGATTTTACTTTGCTTAGAAGTTAAGTGCGAGCTATGCTCGGGGTCTCTCCTAGGGATAAGATCAGAAATTATTTAATCCGTAAGCGCACTAAAGTTACCGACATAGCCCGCCGGATCAGCAAGTTGAAGTGGCAGTGGGCTGGTCACGTATGTCGCACAACCGATGGCCGTTGGAGCAGACGAGTTCTGAAGTGGAGACCGCGTCTCGGCAAGCGTAGCGTAGGACGCCCTCCGGCCCGATGGACCGACGACTTGCGAAAGGCCGCTGGTGGAGGCTGGATGAGAAAAGCGGAGGACCGGGATATTTGGCGCAAAATGGGGGAGACCTATGTCTAGCAGTGGACTGCGATAGGTTGAATAGTAGTTCTTTTTTTTATAACATAGAGAGGCAAACGAGTATGCGGTTCACCTGATGGAAAGTGTCACCGCCGCCCATGGACAACATTTGCAACAGCTGAGGTCGCAGGGATGCGCTGCCGGCCCTTTATATAAGAATACGCTCTCTTTTTGAAAGACGCCAGGTCATATCGTTCCGATGGCAACTGATTCCACAAATTAATCGTACGCGGCAGAAAATGTCTATCAAAATGAACTGTAGAAGATCTCCAAGTATCCAGATGGTGTGGGTGAAATCTAGAATTATGCCTCGAAGTACGTGAGTGGAATTCAGCCGCAGGAACAAGCCCAAATAACTCGTCAGAACACTCCCCATGATATATGCGGTAGAGGATACAGAGCGAAGCCACATCTCTACGCAAACCCAAAGGATCAAGCCGATCAGAAAGATCCTGATCATTGATAATTCTAGCCGCTTTTCTCTGAATGCGGTCAAGTTGAAGAAGCTGGTACTGGGGTGCCCCCGCCCACAGGTGAGAGCAATATTCCATGTGCGGCCGAACTTGCGACTTGTAAAGTTGCAAGCGATGGTCCGGCACGAAATACCGCCTCGACCTGTTAAGCATACCAAGCTTCTTTGAGGACAACTTGGCTTTACTCTCCAAATGACCGCGAAACTGAACACTGCTAGAAATATCAACACCAAGAATTCCGATACTAGCTGAGGGACTAAGGGAGTGTTTAAAAATTTGGGCGAGACTGCAAAGGGTGTCTTTTTTGCGGTGAAAGCACAGACTTGTGTCTTTTTGGGGTTAAACTGCACTAGATTGACCCCAATCGGAGACTTGATTAAGAGAAGTCTCGACATCAGACACAATTCTGTTTCGACACTCTTCGACGCTTTCCCTAGAAGAACTGGCACGGCCGGTATATAAGGCATCTCTCGTACTGTCATCCGCATAGCAATGAATACCGTTAATTTGCAGCATATCATTGATATGCAGAAGAAATAGCGTTGGAGATAGCACACAGCCTTGTGGGACACCAGCGTTTATAGGTTTGAAGTCAGAACATGCACCGTCGACAACGACTTTAATACTCCGATCTATTGAAATGCTTGTGACCCAAACGCACAATTTTCCAGGAACCCCATAAGATGGGAGCTTATCTACAAGTGCTTTATGCCAAACCCTATCGAAAGCCTTCGCTACGTCCAAGCTTACCGCGAGAGCCTCACCTTTGCTCTCCAATGCCATAGCCCATCTATGAGTCAAATATACCAGAAGATCACCGGCTGAGCGACCCTTTCGGAAACCGTACTGGCTAATAAGCTGCCGATCCTCAAGGTACCGAAGAAGCTGACGATTGATGATAGATTCCATGACTTTGGAGAGCAAAGAGGTTATAGCTATTGGCCTATAATTGGACGGATCCGAGCGGTCACCTTTCTTAGGGTTTGGATGTACCAATGCTATTTTCCATAAACTCGGGCACACACCAGAAGAGTATGACAACCGAAAAAGCCGCGTTAAGACGGGCGCCAGTTCAGGAGCACACATCTTTAACACTACAGAAGGGATACCGTCAGGTCCATTCGACTTGTGGATCTCAAGAGAGGAGAGTGCTTTACGGACTGAGCGTTGCGTAAACAAAACCTCAGGCATACTACCAACGCACCGCGAGATGGAAGGTGGTGCGGTTCCTCAGTCGAATTAGCTGCAAAGAGCGAGCCCAGTAGATCGGCTTTCTCCTTAGCAGTATTGGCCAACGAAAGATCCTCTCTGCGCAACGGTGGTAAAGATGGCTTAGCAAAGTTACCCATGGTAGCCTTTGCCAGAGACCAAAAAGCTCGAGATCCAGATGGAAGACGGTTCAGCCTCTCGCCAATTCTACTTATATGTTCCTTCGCCCTGGCTATAGTTTTCTTCAAGGACCTAGAGGCAGAGTTGTACTCTCTTTTTTTTAACAATATGTCATTTTTTGATTAGCCACTGCATTTGCCCAAGCTTGGTAGCATGCCTCTTTACGGCGACTTAGTAGAAGTTAAATTTGAAGTGGCTTCAACGATAATCGCGGAACTGATGTCCATTGGAGCAGCGAGTTCTGGAGTGGAGACCGCATCTTCGCAAGCGGACCGACGACTTGCGAAAGGTCGCTCGTGGAGGCTGGATAAGGAAATCGGAGGACCGGGATATCTGGCGCAGAATGAGGGAGACTAATGCTATGGTAGAAAAGAGAAATTAAGTAGTGAACAGGGTGATAAGTTCGCTCACCTGTGATTAGTGACATGCCTACCAATGACAGATGCAGTGACGTAGGAAACTAAAGACTGTTCATAAGAATGAGTTCCGTCAACACTACCCTTTACATACGTATATGAGCTGATGATGAAGAGATAGGATATTGCATTATTACTAATATTGTAAATTTCTCTACATAATTGTACGAAAGCTATTTATGAAACCCATAAACACAATGTATTTTTTCTCATTAAGGCATTGCGGAAGGGGTAACAACACAAAGCGATTAAGTCATAATTGACACGCAGTCTGGCCAACCGCCAAATTTTAACAATATGACAATCACATGCGCTTCCTTAATGTAAGAACGTGGGCCTTATTCATTTTTTTAATTTTTTTTGAGCGGCGGTGGCTCAATGGCGTTGACTGTTGCCCTCCTACCGGGAGGGCTGAGGTTTAAATCCCGCTACCTAAGCCGAGGTTCGAGTCCCAATGTGTTTTCAAATTTTCGAAATTATATGTACGTTATTATTAGACTTATTTTATTTTGATAGTTATTGCTAAATAAAAGTTATACTTATCACGGCATATTCATGTCACTAAACCTAGAAGTATTATCATCAATTATAATTATATCATTTTTAGGGTTTCGTAGCCAAATGGCAAAAAACGGAACCCTTATAGATTCGTCAAGTCTGTCTGTCCGTATGTCACACCCTTTTTTCTCCGAAACTATAAGCACTACACTATTCAAACTTTGTAAGTATATTTATTCTGTGAACCGCTATTACGTTTTGACCAGAAACTTGAAAAAAAAATATTTTGGGGTTCCCCATACATTGAACTGAAACTAAAAAAATTTTTATTCATTGTATTTTTCTTATTTGGTAAAACCCAGTCCGAATCAAAATTTTACTACGACGTTTATATTTTCAATAATAATTTGTCTCAATGCCATAGTTTATGTATTTTTTTCGACAATGATACATCACGGCCTTGGCTGACCTTTATGCGATTATCTTGGCGACCGCCTGAACCGTGACCTTGCCTTAACCGGTAGAGAAAGACAAATATACTACTTTCCTTTTCATCGCCAACGTGGTCTAGTGGTTTGGACGTTCAGTTTAGATACCTGCGTGAGTGGGAGTCGTGGGTTCGAATCTCACGGAAAAATGCATAGTTAATGTCAATTTGTACGATTTTTACCGTAAGTACCTAGAGTGTAGGCTGAAACACCGGATTGTGAAATTACCTGGTATAAGAGACCTAACATCTGTTGTACTGCCCGGATGCGATCCCCGGGGCAGTACAAACATACACCAAATTTGTCGTCATGTTTGGGTAGTATATGTTTGGGTAAAATAAAGAAACTTCACTTAGCTACTATAGCCCTTAACCTTTGGCCTGTCGTCTCAGTATTTATCCCTTAATGGAAATTAACATAGCCTTACTTATTAATAATTACAGGCATTTAACCCAGAATGATTCACTGACTGACCCAGTAAGCGGAGACGATGAAAAAATGTACGCAGAAAAAACACGAGAGCGTTTAACGATTTTAAACGACGCGAGATTCTTTTAGTTTTACATTAGTGTCGTTTCTTTTTGGGAATCCGTAGCCAAATGGCAAAAAACGGAACCCTTATAAATTCGTCATGTCGGCCTGTCTGACCGTCCGTATGTCACACCCTTTTTTTCTCCGAAACTATTAGCACTACACTTTGTAAGTCTGTGTATTCTGTGAACTATTTTCTCATAATAAAGCTGTAGTTAGCGCCTAAGTATTTGTTTTTAACTTGATGCTGCGGAACCCTCCACAGGCGAGTCCGACTCGCACTTGGCCAATTTCTCCATAAGATTTTTAAGTAAGTAGTTTTTCACTTATATGTTTCTTGATGAGCGCTTTGTAGCTAGTTAAATCGGGTGTAAAAGATTTTAGGTACATCTGTTGTCTCGGGTGAACTACGTAGGGCAGTGTTGACGTAAAACAATGATTACTTACTGTTATTAAATTCCTTCAACACTGCTTCTGTCATGTTCAGACGTATCACTAGGTGAGCGAAATGACCGTCCCATTCGCCTATAATAGAAAAGATTAAATGCCGCGTCCGCCCATTATATTCGCGCGTATGTTTACATCCACCAAAAGAGTATCTCCTTGATATCGTCACACCCATTATGGCAAAGAATTCAGTTGCAGATGCAACTTCAAAAATCAATAAACCGACCGCGTTTGCGCAACCAGTTGTTAAATTATTCCACGAACGCGCGTATACTTTATTATGTCATTTGTTCTATAAATAAGAGCTTAAAATGCTTTTTCTATAAATAAGGTAAGTCAGTGTGGTTTATTTGAAAGTGGGTCCGAGTTCATATTAATTTACTTTGGCATGAATGTCAAGGTTTAGAGAGGGATAATGAGTGCAAAATATTATTTCACACAAATTAAGGTATCAGCAATTTTATTACGGGTTGAATAATACTCGTAAGATTGGCTAGGTTAGATTAAAACATACAGCCATCTGCGCTAGGATTTGACCCATCTGTGCAAGGCTGAGACCCATCTGCGCTAGGCTGACACCCATCTGCACAAGGGTAAGACCCATCTGCGGTAGGCTGATCCCCATCTGCACCAGGCTAAGACCCATCTGCGCTAAGCTAAGACCATAACAACATAACATTCGGATAATAAACCGTTTTCTATACAACAAGCTGGACGCTAATAATTCTAAGAGCGTTTCAGGTCGAATTAACGTCCCTTGTGTTTCCTCAACAAGTTTTCCTCGTTTACGTAACAAGCCCTTTAAGGGAATTCAGTTGCAGAATATGCATGTACATTGCAGATGTTATTAAGATATTTATGTTAAAACATAACTCTTACTTTACACACTGCTGAAATATATTTACTTAAACTAAAACCAAACCTTAGACCTTCCTCCATGATAGTAAATAAATATCCACTGACATTCACACATCACCATCTAGCCCCAAGTTAAGCGTGAAGACATAAATACATACGACAGACAGACAGACAGGATCATAACGACTTTATTTTAAATATGTGTGTTGTCAACGCTCAGACATAAGTTTATAAGCAAAAAGCTCACATTTTGAAAACGAAAGCTCAAACGATGAAGAAAGCTAACGGGAAAGTTGATGACATGAATGATTGTATGTGCTTACTCGTTTGCAATTATGTCTGTTAGTTCTCTTAACAAGCAATCCATATCTGGACATGTATACAGATATCCCGATCCTTCGCCTTTCTCATCAGCTTCCACCAGCGACCCTTCGCAAGACGTCGCGTCGGTACATTCCGGGCGTCCTACGCTACGCTTGCCAAGACGCAGTCTCCACTCCAGAACTTGTCTGCTCCAACGGCCATCGGTTCCGCAATATACTGGACCGGCTTTAATTGATTTGTGTGCATGAAAATGTCTGTTTGTAATGGTCTGGGTGTTTTTTATGTACGTATATAATATGTATGTATTTACAAAAAAAAAGTAAAGGTATGTTTATCCGTTGTTTATTACCCATAATATGGCGCTGTGTGCATGTCAGTAGATATTTATTTATTATTTATTTACACCGTATGGGTAGAACACATATATGACATAATAAAACCAGAGGCAGATTCTGCATAACTTTCGCTAGGTCAAGGTTGTATTCGTGTCTGTTTAACCTAAAGATTCCAACTGTGTTCGGACAAGAGTGATGAGATGCCAAGATCACAAGATCCGGTCATGGGCTAAAATACCATGGGAAGACCGCTTATTGGAAGTCACTTTAGGCCAACCAGTTCGGTTAAAACATGCAGGCAGGCTGAACCACGTGGTCTGAATATATTACGAACTACGAGCAAGATGAGCCGTTGGTCGCTATCTTAGTCGTTATAAATTGTAAATATAATTTGTGTAATTATTTTGATAACTAATATGATTCTGTACATAACACAATTTTTTTGAAAAGAATGACTATTAAGTTTCTTGCTGGATTCTTCTCAGTGGAAAACTGCCGTCCGAACCAATGGTAGTTTCATTTGACATTCATAAGTGTTGTGTAAGAACCTAAACTGAATAAACCACAGACATCCGAATATACAATTAGACTGGACAAGCCGCCAAGTTTATAGGCAGTCCCAGTGTCGCAATTTCTTTTTGGTTCTTACCTGTGAAAAGTTATTATATTTCTTGGTAAATTTACTGATTCCTTGCGATGATGGCATGTCACAATTGCACAGGATGGCATTTTGGGATAAAACGGTAATTTCTTCTAATATTCGTGCGTGACTCGTCTCACAGAGCGTAAACTGGCAGCCAGTGTATGCTCGTTGAGCTTACATTTGTCGCACTTAAAAACGCGGCTTGCCCTATTTCCTGTATTAGGAAATCTGTGGAATAAACACTTTTCATTTTCATACCCATCAATCCGCATTGGGCCCGCGTGGGTTAATCAACCATTCCATAGCTATAGTGTGTGAGAAGGCATGTGCTGTGGGCCGATATAGGCTGATAATGATGAGGTTTTTTATGTTACGAAGTTTACAGGACGGTCCGGATGGTCACCTGATGGTAAGTGATACGCCTAACCATGACAGAGCGGCATTGAAAGAGACCAACAATTGATAGACAAATATTCGCCATCAATGCCGTACTGCGCCCGACACCCGAGACAACAGATGTTAGGTCTCTTATACCTGGTAATTTCACTAGAGTTTCTGTTAGTCGAAATGATTACAGCTGAGGGCTTTTAACAATTGTAAGTTTCTTTATACGTTTAAAATGCCAACAATGTCATACCAATATACAATATATTCCGAACTTAAAGCCTATTAAGCCTTGTCCTCGTGTATAGGAAAATTACATGACATTTTTTTTTCTCGATAAATACTTGATAACTCAAGGGGTAATGGGTCAATGTTATCCGATTCATTTTACATATAATTGCAACCTATAATTGTGGTTTAAGTCCTTTCATGTTAATGATACAGGTTTGTAGGGTTGTAACAAACAAACAGTATTTAAAGACTATAAAATAAAGAACGCTGTTATATAGCAATTGAGTTTCAAAACAAAACAAATGATTTTTTGAATTGGTATTGGATAATGTTTTTATAATGATACGTCTAGGTAAGTACTACCGCAGTGACGGTACGATATCTGGTCCCGAGAAACAGGATTGTGTTTCGGGATGAGGGCACAGTAGCTAGTGAAATTACCAGGTATAAGAGACCCACAGACATCTGAATATACAATTAGACTGGACGAGCCGCCAAGTTTATAGGCAGTCCCAGTGTCGCAATATCTTTTCGGTTCTTACCTGTGAAAAGTTATTCTATTGCCTGGTAAATTTACTGATTTATTGCGATGATGGCATGTTACAATTGCACAGGATGGCATTTTGAAAAAAAAAACGGTAATTTCTTCTAATATTCGTGCGTCTTGACTCGTCTCACACAGCGTAAAATGGCAGCCAGTGTATGCTCGTTGAGCTTACATTTGTCGCACTTTAAAAGCGGCTCGCCCCATCTCTTGTATTGGGAAATCTGTGAAGAGACCTAACATCTGTCGTCTCGGGTGACGGGCGCAGTGCGGCATTGATTACTATTTAATGAAATAAATAATATTTGATTTGATTTGATCCATCAAATAACTGTTTATCAGTTGTTGGTCTTCTCCAATGCCGCTCTGTCATAGTCACGCGTATCACTTACCCTCAGGTGAGCGTCCTGACCGACCTGTATACACATAACATAAAAGAAATCTATGGGCGCGGTTTTTAATGTTACGAAGTGTACAGGACGGTCTGGACGCTCACCTGATGGTAAGTGATACGCCAGACCAATGACAGAGCGGCATTAAAGGAGACCAACAACTGATAGACAGTTATTATCCCCATCAATGCCGCACTGCGCCCGTCACCCGAGACAACAGATGTTAGATCTCCTATACCCGGTAATTTCACTAGCTACAGTGCCCTCACTCCGAAACACAAAAGTGCATAACACTCCTGTTTCATAGGATGATATCAGACACTGCGGTGTTATTAATAGACTGATTAAATATACAAAGTCTCAATTGAATAGCTCCAATTTTTTAGAATTATTGATATCTAAAAAACGCCGATTTTGTTACTGATGATCATCAACATGTTTGGCTACTTCCTGAAGAGCTAGACGGTTAAAATTTTCTATGTAATCTAAATTACAAGCCAAGCCGTATATATTAACTGATATGCAGAATTTCTTGAAGTTGCCTTGAAGGGCCGATAGATTTAAGTCGTGTAGATTCAGAAGCTTGGCTTTATATGAGATCTGACATCTTTGTTACAGGGCAAACCTGTGTGCCGATTATCATCATCATCATCATCTTAGATTTTACATGAAATATTTTTGGCAGAGCGTCGGTGGCTCAATGGAGAGGGCTGTCGCCTTCATACCGGGAGGGCTGAGGTTCAAATCCCGACACGTACCGAATTTAACGTACATATATTTTCGAATTTTCGAAAATATATGTACGTTATCCGACGCTCTTACGGTGAAAGAAAACATCCTGAGGAAACCTTCATGCATGCCTGCGAAGAAATTCGAAGGTTGTGTGTGAAGTCGTCCAATCCGCAACGGGCCTGCGAGGACGACTAAGGCCTAATTACCCTATACGGGTAGGCTCGTGCCCCTAGGTGGGGACGTTTAATCAGCTGATGATGATGATTTTTGGCAGGGTAGTATTTAAGAATTTTAATTTTTATTCATATTATTAATTATCAGATTTTTCAACTTATAAAGTAAAATTATCGATTATGAGAGACGTAACATGGGGTGACAGGCGCATGGTTTCGCAAATAAAAATTTGAAATTATCTTAATGTAACTTCAAAAAATGTTACTTATAAATGTCGTATACGCTTGTACCCTTAGAGTATCAATTAATAATTGATGAAAATAGTGCAATAATCAATGTTTATATTGACATAAATTGTATAAAAATAGTATAGATTCATTCTTTTTTCACCAAAAATTTTAGTTTGTTTCACTGCTATCTCACCTGATGGAAAGTGACGATGCAGAATAAGGTGTACACGCAAACTCAAATAATCGCTATTCACTATTGCCTTGAAAACCCGTAAATTGTACTTATCGGTAAACACAAACACAGAAAGGTCATTCACTGCCTTGCAGTTCGGACGATGATAAAGAACCGAACTTTTTGTGTGAATACATTGTATCGACAGCAAAGGGTTGGCACCCCTGGCTATTTGTCCGATAGTAGAATGGTGCTACACAAAAAAATAAATTTAATAAGGGTAAATATTAAAATATTACTGATAATGAACTGACCTTGTCTAGGTATGATAAAAAATATTTGAATAGTGTTATGCTAATAGTTTCGGAGAAAAAAGGGTGTGACATATGGACGGACAGATAGTCTTGACGAACCTATAAGGGTTCCGTTTTTTTCCATTTGGTACGCAACGCATTTCAGTGCCCTCTGGTATTGCAAATGTACATGGGCGGCGGTGACATTTACAATCAGATGAGCCGTTTGCTCGTTTGCCTGTTATAGCATAAACCTTACCACTTCAAACAAGAATTTATAACCCAACAATACATGAATTCCATTAAAATCTAGAATTTATCTGCGACTAAAAAAGAACTACTTAGTGTTTTAAATTGTACAATGTTAAAGGAACTTATCTTGAAGTTATTAAAATCAATATATTATGGGACAGATTGGAAGGAACGCAAATTAAAATTGTAATTTACTTCACGCAATTTTCAACATTTCATTATCATTTACAAGAATTAAAAATGGATTCTCTTTAAAGTTTGAAGTTTCTTCTTTTTTCATTTATTTATTTATGGCATACACAACAAGTAACAATCAAGAAAAATATAACAGTTACAATTGTAGACTAAAACTAGATTAATACTAAAAAAACGTGTATACACAGAATGATCAATAATAAAACGTAAACATTACACATAAAAAAAAAAGAATCGTATAGACATATTTCACAAATAAAACTCATTACAATATATTATGTATAATTTTTACTTTATTCAAGAGAGATCCGCAGCTGAGGCATTACCTTGTAACGAAAGCGAACGTGTATAGGCTCAAAATTAACTTCAATTAATTCTAGAAGTCTGGGCTTTTAATTTTGATCACTGTTTGATCCGAAGGTCGTTAGTGCTGATTTGCGTTTTAAAATTGATTGGAAATTGGAGTGGGGCATCAATAGCTCATTGGTATGAACTGTTTCATTCCAATGTGGAGGGCGCAGGTTCAAATCCCGTCACGTTCCAATGTATTTTGGATTTTTCCGAATTAAATGTACGTTGTCCGACGCTCTTACGGTTAAACAAAACAGCGTGAAACCAGCGCACGTCTGCGAAGAGATTCAAAGGTTGTGCGTGAAGTCGTCCAATGCTCATAGGGTCCGCGTGAACGACTAAGGCCTATACACCCTTTATAGGTAGGCTCGTGCACCTCGGTGGGGATGTTAATGAGCTGATGATGATGATGACAGTGCCCTTATCCCGAAACATAGAACTGCAAAACACTCGTATTTCTCGGGACGATATCTGGCACTGCGGTGGTTACCTAGACGACTCAGTACCGAGTCTACCGCCTAACAAATCCACACGGCTAATCAACAAATCGGGGGGCACGGGATTGCCCCCGCCAAGACGAGCCAAGCAAAGCGCAAGGGCGCCACTACCTACCTTGAAGTGTTTCGTCGATTTTTTAACTCTCATAGACTTGGTTTCCGATGTACCGATAGTTCATATGCTCAGGATATGATTTCGATAATAAAGTAATGAAACATATAAAAGAAAAAATAAGTAACGAAACAGCCAAGCCATGCATATTCACTGATATGTAGATTTGTTGAAGTAAGGGTCGGTAGGGTTCGGTCGTGTAGATTCAGAAGCTTGATCATGAGATCTGATATAATTTTCACAGCGCAAACCATATGTCGTCTTGGCAACATTTTACATATAATGCAATGATATTCTGTATATAACGAACCGCCGAGAAGAGTACAGTTTGTACTCTTTTGTTTAGGTAAATGTACGCTCATTTGAAATATGTGTATGTGTGCTGTCACTGCATTCGGAACACTTTTTTCGATTGTTTTGTGAGCATATCACGAATCTACACTCTTTTACATCATTTTTATTATGTTTTTATTATTACAAGTTTAATTATTGCGCAACATTATCTGACAACCCTACTCCCACTTCGCAAAGGGGGGAAGTACGTGGTTTTATATTTTCTAAGCATTTTGCGGTCACAGTTTCAAACGTGACCAATTATGTGCAGTTTATATAAGTATCTATATCTTGACATGAAATTGGTCTATACCAACCGACATCATCATCAGCCTATAACGGTCCACTGTAGAGTATAGGCTTTCCGCACAGCATAGTAATGTGGAGTTTTGGCTGCACCCCACCACGTGGCTTCAATGTGGATCATCATTATCAGCTCATATGATGCCTCCACTAAGGGGTACGAGCCTACTCGTGGCGGGTGTTTAGGGCTTAGTCGTCCACGCGGGTCCAGTGCGGTGTGGCCGACTTCACGCACAACCATTGAATCTCTTCGCAGTTTTCCTCACAAGGTTTTTCTTCACCGTTAGAGCATCGAATAAACATTGACAATACATTAGTACGTGGCGGGCTTTGAAACTGCATCCTCATATCGGTAGGCAACAGTCCACACCATTGAGCCACCAACGCGATATCTGTCACCTACCTAGACGACTCGGTACCGAGTCTACCACCTACCAAGTTTGTTAAGTTTAAGTCGCGGCCTAAATTAACAACAGCCATACTGCATGGGAAAGCCTGTGTCGGCCGTTATAGGCCATTATAGGCTGATGATAACTTAAGAAAAAGTAAACAAGACGAATGCACCAAAACACGAGTCGGCTTTATAAATCTTCAAAACGTTTTATACTAAGAAAACAGGGATTTATTTACCTAACAAGATTGGTTCATTATATTTATCTCGCGGTAATTATCAATTGCAGATTTGAATCAGGCCGTCAACACACGTTTCATAGCAGACGTGTTGGTGTGTCTTGATATTATTCAATAAGACTGCACACTGCACATATTCTTTAATGTATCTTATATCCACTGACGTTCACACAGCGCCATCTAGCCCCAAACTAAGCAATTGCCTGTAATATGGGTTCTAAAGAATGGATAAACATACTAAATACCTTTTTTTGTAAATACATACATCATCATCAGCTCATTAAACGTCCCCACCGAGGGGCACGAGCCTACCCGTATAGGGTGATTAGGCCTTAGTCGTCCACGCGGGCCCAGTGCGGATTGGACGACTTCACGCACAATCTTTGAATCTCTTCGCTGACGTGCGTGTAGGTTTCCTCACGATGTTTTCCTTCACCGTAAGAGCGTCGGATAACGTACATATAATTACACAGTCCTCCCGGTAGGAGGGCAACAGTTCACATCATTGCGCCACCGACGCTCTTACATAATCTCTTCATACATACATACATATTAGGAACACCCAAACCAAATAGACATGTTCATACCTTAGATAAACAATAAACTAACTTAATACACAATCTCACTCAATAAGTGTCCGCGACAAAATTCTGCCCATCGCGTCAGATGGACAGAATTCAATGATGTAAAAAAGTATGGATTCGTGATATGCTCACAAAACAATCGAAAAAAGTGTTCCGAATGCAGTGACAGCGCACATACACAAATTTCGAATGAGCGTACATTTACCTAAACAAAAGAGTACAAACTGTACTCTCTTCGGCGGTTCGTTTTGAGGCACGGATGGCGTATCTACCTTAATATATACAGAATATCATTGACAGAATTGCCATTCATAATCACGTCGCTCGCTACATGTCATAGTGAATAATAGTATGCTTGTGCTTTTAATTTTGTACCTATTTAATGAAATTAAGTAAAAAAAATTATGACTGATTTTATGTCGTCAATATGTCAACGTATGCGTCAAGCGGCTCAGACATTTTAGGTTCCGATTTATAATAGCGCAACCGGGGGGACTGGTCAGCTAGTAATACAATAAATGAGAGCTGTCGGCCTGTAGTCGTTAGTGGACCGAGGGCGGATGATTGTCCACGTGATGATTGTTCACAGTCGTGACCACGATTGCAACACTTATAATTAAATCAATGATAAAGATTTATGCGCGGTGGTCCAAGTCAACAGATCAACGATATTCAAAATAAATATATTTCTTGAAGTACTAAAAAAACAAACAAATAACTAATTTGAAACAAATTTAATGGGCACTGAGTCGTTTAGGTAGTACCACCGAAGTGCCAGATATCGTCCCGTTAAAATAGTAGTGTTTTGCACTTCTGTTTTTCGAGATAAGGACACTGTAGCTAGTGCAATTACTGGGTATGAGAGACCTAACATCTGTTGTCTCGGGTGACGGGCGCAGTGCGGCATTGATGGAAAATTATAACTGTCTATCGGTTGTTCGGCTCATTCAATGCTGCTCTGTCATGGTCACGCGTATTGCTTACCATCGGGCGAGCGTCCTGACCGTTCTGTAACATTAAAAAGTAATAATCCCTTTGTCGCAAACTAGATTTAACATTCTTATCTTTTATGTCAACCTATAGCAGTCCACTGCTGGACACGAGATTCCTGATATTGCGCCAGGTTTTTCGGTCCTCCGCTTTCCTCATCCAGTCTTTACCAATTTAATTCTGTTATTTTTACAAATTTTTTTGACCAATACTATATTATAATAAAAACAAAATGTAAAGTTTGAATCCGCTTAGTGTATCATCATCATCAGCTCATTAAACGTCCCCAACGAGGGGCACGAGCCTACCCGTATAGGGTGATTAGGCCTTAGTCGTCCACGCGGTCCCAGTGCGGATTGGACGTCTTCACATACAACCTTTGAATCTCCTCACAGGCGTGCATGATGGTTCCTCGCGATGTTTTCCTTTACCATAAGAGCGTCGGATAACGTACATGTTATTTCGAAAATTCGGAAACACATCCCGCTACGTAGGCGGGATTTGTTTGGGATTTGGTGTGGGCAACAGTGCACACCATTGAGCCACCGACATCTACGCTCTCTCATCTCTCTCTCTTTCGCTTTGTGTATATACAAATAAAAAATATAAATATATTTAGTGGAGCGTCGGTGGCTCAATGGTACAAATCC
This sequence comes from Leucinodes orbonalis, assembly GCA_019425675.1. Taxonomy (NCBI): domain Eukaryota; kingdom Metazoa; phylum Arthropoda; class Insecta; order Lepidoptera; family Crambidae; genus Leucinodes; species Leucinodes orbonalis. The sequence continues at coordinate 79,546 of PQWD01002850.1, forward strand.
CGTCACGTACCAATGTGTTTTCGAATTTTTGAAATTATATGTTGTTATCCGACGCTCATACGGTGAAGAAAAACATCGTAAGGAAACTTGCGCACGCCTGCGAAGAGATTCAAAGGTTGTGCATAAAGTTGGCCAATCCGCACTGGGCCTGCGTGAACGACTAAGGCCTATACACCCTATACGGGTAGGCTCATGCCCCTCGGTGGGGACGTTCAATGAGCTGATGATGATGATATTTAGTACTACAAACTTTACGCTATTTATGTAAGGATCTAAATTGAAGATTATTCAAAATTTTGTCTCTTATGGACGCCGCGGGAACAAAATAATTGATGTGTTGAAATACCCGTAATGGTTATAAATAAGCTTATAGTAAGCCTACATCAGCTGATATCTATTACGAAATGTCACCAACAGTTTATGACTTGGTATAATTTGCAAGTTAATCGCATATAATGTTTCGTTTCCTCCGAATCGAAACCACGCATCCGCTATCGAGAAATATGCGCGTTGAACTAAAATGCACCTAGTATTGTACCAGTAAGTAACCAACCCAACAAACCGTCCATTCTGTACGACCAGTAAGTAGTACCAGTAATGGGATAGAACTAGTCTTCTATAAGACGACCCATTTGCACCAGTAATGGGATAGAACTAGTCTTCTATAAGACGACCCATTTGCACCAGTAATGGGATAGAACTAGTCTTCTATAAGACGACCCATTTGCACCAGTAATGGGATAGAACTAGTCTTCTATAAGACGACCCATTTGCACCAGTAATGGGATAGAACGTCTTCTATAAGACGACCCATTTGCACCAGTAATGGGATAGAACTAGTCTTCTATAAGACGACCATTTGCACCAGTAATGGATAGAACTAGTCTTCTATAAGACGACCCATTTGCACCAGTAATGGATAGAACTAGTCTTCTATAAGACGGCCCATTTGCACCAGTAATGGGATAGAACTAGTCTTCTATAAGACGACCCATTTGCACCAGTAATGGGATAGAACTAGTCTTCTATAAGACGACCCATTTGCACCAGTAATGGTATAGAACTAGTCTTCTATAAGACGACCCATTTGGTATAATAGATGAGAAGTCGGCTATAACTCCAAGTTATGGGTTTGATCAAACATTTGTGTGTATGAACATCTGTTGGTATTGTCTTGTTATATGTCAAAAAATAATAATAATAAATATGACAATGGGGTTGATAAAAAAAATGATGTACATTACCACGAAATATAAAACGAAATTTAATTTGAATGATATGTGGTCTGTAGTTTTTTTTTCCGTCATAAATGGTGAACCACTTTTTTCTCATAAAAAGCTGTAGTAGATGCCTTCTCTCTATAGAGATAGGTAGGTTCCTTAGTAAATAAAAATTATTTAATTTTATGTTAGTTGCTGCTGCGTATCCATCTACGGGCGGGTCCGTCTCGCACTTGACCATATTTTTTTGTTTATTCGCGGACATCTTCCTTATTTAAGAACCGATTTTGATTTTCTTTTTTATGATTCTCTCTTTTTTTTAGAAAAAAGATACTTCAGAAGAGGTCCTATGATTAGGAGGTCAGGTTTTATGAAAGGAGACCAGAGAATCGAGGAAACTTGCAACTATCAGGCGACTCATAGCAACCAATACTTCTTTTTTTTCTTTTCTCTTTATTTAGGATAACAAACAATTACACACAAGGATATTATAAGTTTATACGTTTAGAGTCAATGTGCAACCAGCACCATTATCACATATTATGAATTTAAAATTTAGTTACTTCGGAAGTACACAAAAAGAGAAAAACTGTTCTATATTACTGCAAAGGCACAAATGTAGACTAATGTTACACTACACTACAAGCTACACAGACAGATATGAAAGGGATATATCATTATGTCTCCAACTGGATTAATCTTTGATACAAATTATTATTAGTACTTGAACTGACATACAATTCGATACAAAGAAACCATACTTTGTATTATATTTTTATACTATCTTTATCGATCTTTTCTATCAATCTTAAATATTTATCTTAAATGTATGTAATACTTCATTAAATTATATTTATTAAACTGATTATAAATAATACGAATCACTCGAAAGTGATTAAAAAATATTAACATAAAAATACCAACTTCAAACTAAAAAGCAAAATGCAGAAGCAAATTAAAAAGAATTTTAACCTAGCTAATTTTTTTTCTTTTGATTTTGAAGTGGGTACTTTTTTGTTAATTTTCTGTATCTCAACTACATCGTAAACTACAGTATCTCATTCATCGCTAGTTTGTTTACATTTCGCTAACTGGGTCGCTAAATATAATTTACATAATCACTTTAAATTGCTCATATGTCTAACTTAAGTGTGATTATGAGAATAAATTCATTGCCCCGTGGTTAGTGGTCCCGCTATTTTTCTTATTGCGTCAATACTGTTTATTTATCTATATTTATATTGAGCGTCGGTGGCTCAATGGTGTGGACTGTTGCCTTCCTACCGGAAGGGCTGAGGTTCTAATCCCGCCACGTACCAATAGTTTGTCGAATTTTCGAAAACATATGTACGTTATCCGACGCTCTTACGGTGAAGGAAAACATCGTGAGGAAACCTGCGCACGCCTGCGAAGAGATTCAAAGGTTGTGCGTGAAGTCGTCCAACCCGCACTTGGCCCGCGTGGACGACTAAAGCCTATGACCCTGTACGGGTAGGCTTGCCCCTCAGTGGGGACGTTTATTGAGCTGATAATAATATTCAGCGTGATCCAGCCGTTGTGGGCTGGAATTCAGCGGGGAAACGTCACATGTGCAATTTTTCCTAGATTTGTTAGGACATTGCTGAAATGAACCCAGGAAAAACATTTCATGTAAAATGATTTCAAGACAAGACAAAGTTTTGCACTATGGAAAAGATATCAGATCTCATGTAAAGCCAAGCTTCTGAATCTACACAACCTACCGACCCTTTCTTCAACAAATTCGACATATAAAAAATATCTTTATTTGTTCTCTCACACAGTTGAATTGTGCAAGATTAAGCTTAATCTATTACATAAATTTGAACTATGTGAGAGACTGGTATCTGCACTAGGAGACCTGTATGACCAGCCTCTCCTACACCGGACTAGTGAGAATAAATGAATAAGCTTACAATTATAAGTGTGAACTTAATGTGTGTGTGTATGTGTGTGAGTGCGTGCGTGTGTGTTTGTTTGTGTTGTATATCATGTGACAAATGATGATCAGTACTACTCACGCCTACATATTAGAGATAAACAAGCACATTTAAAGGGCCGGCAACGCATTTCTGGGACCTGAAGTCGCAAATGTTCATGGGCGGCGGTGTCACTTACCAACACTTGAATCGTATGCTCGTTTGCCTCCTGTTCAATATAAAAAAAATTAGCAGCTCCGTCGAGACTTGGCTAGTTTTTTACAGAATGTTTTTCGTTGGATACAGTTATAAGTTCTCTTCAATACTATTCTGTCATGATCACGTATCACGTACGATCAGATGAGCGAACCGGTCGACCTGATAACTTTATAACATTAAAAGGAAAAGTCGGTAAAGTACCAAAATAACTCTACCCAATTCCGACCTCATGTGGTAATTCGGTCAAAGATCCAAATTAAGTAACAAACATCAAATTATATCATTGTAGATTTATTTACACATTATATTTTTAAACAGATTCCTCACCATTACCGCATCGGGGTCGCTAATATAAACATAAATTGTTTTTATGTGAGTTTTTTCATTTGGGACAGTTTTGAGTCATTTATCATTGTGTAATCATCACGCAATGCTAATAAACGTTATTTTTACAACTTCCTTTCGTTTCTAGAAGTCGTTGATCTCTTGTATAATCGTGATTAAATGGCACGTGACATTTAATTTTTCGGCAATCGTGATCATGATTAGGTTAACAAGGTATACCATATATCTACATGAATTAAGAAGTTTAATGACTTTTATTATTATTCCTGAGAGCTTTCTTCCTTTACAACACTGAAATCCCTTCAACCTACCGCAGCCTACTGCTGGACACAGTCATCATCCGCTCATTAAACGTCCCCACCGAGGAGCACGAGCCTACTCGTAAAGGATGTATGACTTAGTCGTCCACTCAGGCCCAGTGCGGATTGGCCGCTTTACGCACGACCTTTGAATGACTTCGCAGGTGTGCGCAGGTTTCCTCACGATGTTTCCTTTACCGTAAGAGCGTCGGATATCGTACATTTAATTTCGAAAACACATTGGTACGTTGCGGGATTTGAACCTGCGCCCACCCGATCGGAAAGCAACAGTCTACACCATTAGGCTTCCGACACTGACCCGTAATGACACGAGTAGTTAGTCGAGTGCGTGTCGGTCGCCAGAGCCTCGGCCGTTGTTCGGCAGGATGCCCCCCGGCCTGGTGAGGTTGGCTTGTGTCGCGAGAGCTGTGTACTAGGAGCCCATAAATGAGCAAGAGCTTTACCCGTCACTAATTTATCCTCGTCCGTTGTCAATAATAGTCCAATTTTAACCTCCGGATGCGGAACTTTAAAAACGATGAATCGTCGTAGTGTCGCAATGACGGATTCAATCATTGATAATCTATAACGTCCTTGTGGCGACATCTTGGCTACTTCAATGATTGCAGTTTAACTAATTGTTTTAATTATGCACGCGATATTAAGGGTTGACTACAGACTACAAACACTTATTTTCATTGAACATTCTTTAATGAACTTACCAGTTCAGAGTGTCCCACTGCAGGGCTATAGCATGGTTATACACGCTCACCTATGGAAAGTGATATGCCTGACCATGACAGAACGGCATTGAAGGAGACCAACAACTGATAAACGGTTATTATTCTCCATCAATGCCGCAGTGCGCCAGTCATCCGAGACAACAGATGTTAGGTCCCTTATACCCGGTAATTTCACTAGCTACAGTGCCCTCATCCCGAAACACAAAAGTGATTAACATCTTATTTTACGGGACGATATCTGGCACTGCGGTGGTACTTACCAAGGCTCAGTATCGTGTCTACCACCAAGTAAATGAAGGTTATGGAGAGGTTGGGCTTTAAAGCACCGCACAGGCTCGATCTGATGGTGGTGACACCAGCAACTTAACGTTTTATCCGAAGCACGGAGTTGCTTGACGAATGTATATGATCGCGCAACTGAAAGTAGTATCGGTGTAAGATGTGATGTTAAAACAAGGAAATATTTATTCTTAAAACAATGTACGTATTTTTACCAAAACTTTCCAGTCATCGAGCCGTTGGCAAACACAGATTACTATCAGCTTTAGAAAGAAAATAACCACAATTGTGTTGAGACAGCCCTGCGTGTTGCTTTATTCGAAGGTTTTTCCTTCAGATGCAGAAGATTGCATATACATTGTCGTACTAAATTGATCTTGTTAACATTTGTAATAGCCGATGTGTTCATAACGTTTTGCAGTGCTTACGAAATAATAAATGATATTTACGTGCGTAAATCATCCCATGGTAAAAATAGATTATCTTACATCATCATTTATGCCTGAAGGCCTGTGCCTTCCCGCACAGCATAGCCATGGGGGGATTGGGCTGTAACCCACAACGTGGGCCCAATGCGGTTTGGTGGGTGTTAACGACTACCATACTAAGGGTGTAGCCAGCACCGACGGCTTAACGTTCCCAACGAAGCACAGGATCATCTTTCTTTTCGGACAGTCAGGTGATTCAGCGTTAAGTCCCCATGAATGAGGGTGGTCTATGGCTCCATGGACGATTCTCTCACTCCCAACAGAGTGGAGGGGGATTGCTCATACAATACGTGGATAGCGTCGACGGGGCTGGTTAGATGGATGCGCCCTGCGCTCTCCCACAACCCGTCACACGACAAGCACGACTGCTAAGAGGAGTTTATTCGGTAGGAGTCCGACATAAGTGATGAAGGGGTACTATCCAATGCAGGATTCTCCTCTCAAAAATAAAGGTGATTCAGCGTGAAATATGGAAACTAACCGAACTGGAAAAAATCGCCCCTTTAATGATTTCCACTCGGACCGATCCCCAGCAGTTGACAACTATCATCGGTCCATTTTGTTGAGGGTCGGCCTAAACCTTTTTTCCGTTACGTGAACACCCCTCGCGAACCCTTCCGCCCCATCGGCCATCAGTTTTAAGCACAATGTGACCTGCCCACTGCCACTTCAACTTGCTGAACCTGTGGTCTTTGTCGGTCACTTTAGTTTCTCTTACGAAATCCTTATTCCGGATCCTATTGCGTTGAGCAACTCTCTCCTTAGCTAATTTGTGTTTTTGTTGCAGGTCGACTGGCTTGTGATCACCTTTAGTATATTACGGTAGCCCTCGGGATCATGACTATCCTTCGTTCCGTGGCTGGATTACATTATATTTAGGGTGATACTTTTTTATACCCCTAAACCTAAGATCAACAATAAACTATTAGTACAATCACGAAGAAACGTCAACCAAAAAAAGTGTTCGAACCCCCTGACACATACGTATAGTTATTGTTATATTATTTATTTAAATTTTGACCACAACACCTCATAGAAAGAATCCACAAGCATGAGCACACTACTATGTCATTATGACATGTAGCGAGCGACGAGATTATGAATGAAAATTCTGCCCAACTGACGCGATGGGCTTTTGCCTTGTTTATTGTTTATCTTAGATTTAATGTCATAAAAAGCAAGCTGACACGGAAGTAGTGTGTGTTTGAAAGTAAAAGGGTTTCTCTCTTCAACGTAACGCAGTCCACTGCTGGATATAGGTACCCCGCACTCTGCGCCAGACTTCCCAGCCCTCCGTTTTCCTTATGTAGCATCCACGAGCGACCTTCCGCAAGTTGGCGCCGCTACGCTTGCCAAGACGCTGTCTCCACTTCAGAACTCGTCTGCTCTTAAGCCCTTCGGTTCTCCGACATTCGTGACCACACCACCACAACTTCAACTTTCTGGCTATTCACAAATTGTCAGGCAAGACGTCGTTGCAATTCCCTAAAACACTTTCGATCTTATTCAACATTCATTCCTCAGGAACTGAAAATCTGGAACGGCTCGTTGAGCTACAGTTATTGGCAGCGACCAGGAGTGATGCGGCTCACCAAAGTCTACATCTTCAACGTCACCAACCCTCAGGGGTTCTTGGAGAATGGGGAGAAACCCCGCCTGGTGGAAGTTGGCCTTTTGTATATCGGTAAGTCAATACAATCCATACTAATGATACGAGTTCGTACATGCATACACAGCATTTCTCAATAGTGGATAATTATTGCTAAGTAAGCATGACCCGAATTAATGAATGGAAATATTAAGCAATAAATCAGTGTACTTTCTATAGTCTCTCAAACTAGTTGTTATCATTTATCTCCACATCCAACCTCCCAGCATCAGCATTTAGCAAATACTAGCATTTTTATCTCTATAATTCAAATGTTGGAGTTACGCCCGACACTAATATTATAAAGAGTTTGTTTGTTTGAAAGCTATAATCTCAGGAACTACTGGCCCAATTTGAAAAAATATTTAGTGTTAGATAGCTTAGGTAAATAATTATCGAGGAAGGCTATAATATCATCACTCTAAGTACAAAAGGAGCGGAGCAGCAAGGAAGAATATTTCAAACTAGGGGGATTTTTTTCCAACTGAGAGCTTGTGTAAACGATGTTTACATAAGCATAATATTAACCCTAATCGAAATAGAAAACGTTATTCATCATAAGTGTTTAATTTAAAACAAAATTGCTCGATACATTAGTTGATTTAAATGAATATCTCAGGAGATCGTAGTTTTAACTCATCTCATATAAACGAAGTCGCGGGTTAGCGTTAGCCTAAAGTAACTAATCCACGCGGGCGAAGTCGCACGCACAAGCTAGTTAATATTATAAAGAGATTCGGGATAGAGGCACTGTAGCTAATGAAGTTACCGGGTATAAGAGACCTAAAATCTGTCGCCTCGGGTGTCGGGCGCAGTGCGGCATTGATGGAGAATAATAAAGAAAGAAAGAAAACGTTTATTGGAAATCTCAACACAAAGTAACAGCAACATAAACAAAATTTACAATAGACAAAAACATCAGATAATAAAAGGATAAACAAAAGAAGATTAACAGGTATATTAGAAATAAACGATAGAATACAGTGAAGTAGAATACATTAAACACAAAGAAAAGGAAAAAAAAACGGCCAATAGGTTTTATGTTGTGAAATCCAATTAGGTCCTATCTCAGCGTGTTCTTCCACGGCATAATATATCCGTGGAAGCGCTGGTATTATGATAGAGCCTTTGGGTGAGTGACATATTGAATAAATGTGTATAAAATAGTACATAGATACAATAATTTTATATAAATAAAATCATTTAATAAAATAATATATACATCTTTGAATGATAATAAGTTATAATAACATATATAATTTATAATAATGGAAATAAACATTAATAATAATAGCATATCTGATAGCCGGTAAATTAGGACGAGGAAACGAAAAAGTAATGTAAACAAACATAATAAAAAAAAATAACTGTCTATCGGTTGTTGGTCTCATTCAATGCCGCTGTGTAATGGTCAGGCGTATCTCTTACCATCAGGTACCAAGAACCGCGAGTAACATATAAAATTGAAGTTATACTCGGTGGTGTATCGGCTGCAGCATGCCAGATAAACAACTATCGAAATGGAAGCTCTTCTGATGGGTGACCGTATTTTTTAAGATCATTTCTTATTGCATCTGGGTGGTGAATTACACCCCAACCAACCTATTTATTTAATCACGAAAAGCCGGAGCCTAAAAGTAGAACGAATAAGCGTTTTTTTTTATTTATTTGATTATACCAATTGTTTCATTACTTCAAATGGTCGTAGATTCAGTAACATTTAAGCAATGCAAAATTATTTTAACAATGACCTTTGGATAATTTCTGACGCAGTAACACGCTATGATTTGCAACTTAATCTATTATAAACACATTACAGAGTAAACAACTGTAATTTCAAATATATTATGAAATTAAACCGTTATACTTATTTGACGACCCATTTGGTGTAACGGTTGAGAAGTCGGCTTCTACAGCAAGTGTTCCGGGTTCGATCCCTGGGCATTACAAACATTTGTGTGCATGAAAACGCAAAAGTATGTATTTATAAAAAAATACATATATACGGCCAACCCAAGGTATATAAATATACTTATGCCTTATAAATACTCTTTTTAAATAAATCACAATTTTCGGATTAAAGCGCTGAAAATAAAATTTGAAACTTTATATACTAGGTGGTAGATTAGGTACTGTCGTCTAGATTGGTACAACTATAGTGCCAAATATCGTCACTTTAAATAGCAGTGTTTGGACTTCTGTGTTTTGGGATGAGGGCACTGTAGCTAGTAAAAATAACCAGGTATGAGAGATCTAACATCTGCCGTCTCGGGTGACGGATGCTGGTCAGTTTTGGCGGAAAATAATGACAGTTATTCTTATTAATTTCCACCAACACTGCGTCTATCTGCTAGGAACTAACCGTCCCGTAAACTCTAGGACATAAAAAACCTCGAATTTCTTCCCGACGTTTCAATGACTTTACTATTATTTTTTTTTATGTAATGAAGTTATAGTTAAGTGATACGCCTGATCTTGACAGAGCGACATTGAAGGAAACCAACAAATGATAAACAGTTATGATTCTCCATCAATACCGTACTGCGCCCGTCATTCAAGACAACAGCTGTTAGGTCTCTTATACCCGATAATTTCACTAACTACAGTGCCCTCATCCCTAAACACACAAGTACATAGCACCGAACGATATTTGGCACTGTGGTGGTACCTACCTCCGTATACGAGTAACGAAAGTTTAAGACAATATTCTTTAGTTTATAAGATAATTCTTAATTAGAGCACACTTGCGGATACTAGAATTTGGTAGGCTCTAACGAGAAGACTCCGTTAAGAAACTCGTGTTTTTCTTTGTGCGGAAACCAACTCAACTAACAAAGAACATGGTCTAGTTTCCAAAAATAAATCACACAAGTCTAGTCTATTCTTACAAAATATTCTGTTAAATCTCTGAAAATAGCACCACATTTATACCATTAAGATTAAGATAGCATTGCAAAATTAGAATCGGGGCACCGGTTTCGTCAGGTCTCTATGACGTAAACGGCTGCAACTCGCAAACGTAAACATGGTGTGGACCGTCATGTCGTTGGAATGTATACACGGCTGTTTATTGCAAAAAGCTGTCTGCTGATGCGAAAAATTAGTAGGCCAAGGACACTGCCTTGTGAGACACCCCGGGCGAAAGTTGAATCTCTTTGTAGGCCTGCGCAAGATTCCTCCGATGATTTCCATCGCCGTAAAAGCGTCGGATAAACGTACATATAGTTTCGAAAATTCGAAAAGACATTGGCACGTTGCGGGATTTGGATCTGTAACAGTCTACACCAAAGAGCCACCGACTGCTGATCCTTGTCTATATATGTAATAAAAATGTTTTTTTTTTGTATTTCAGCGAGGATATGGAGAAAGTGAACATAAAATTCCACGACAACGATACAGTGACGTTCCAACACAACAAGATACTGCGCTTCGTGCCCGAAATGTCGGTCGACAAGAACCAAAAGTTGGTGGTACCCAACATTCCGTTGTTGGTGAGGCATTTTCTTTACTTATAACCATGTGATGTTAATCTAAGATAAAAAATAAACACGAAGAAACGTCAACCAAAATATTTCCGAGCCCCATGACACAGACGTATAGTATTATATATTTAGAACGTACAATTGTATTCATTTAAATTTTGACCTTAACGCGTCATAAAAAGAGTACAAAATCGAAAGCACTAGCACACTACTAAATTAATTATCTCATTATGACATATAGCCAGCGATGTGATTATGAAAGAAAATTCTGCCCAACTGACGCGATGGGCAGACTTTTGCCGCGGACACTTTTTGAGTAAGATTGTGCATCTGGTCACTCAATGCGCAATGGCGAGCGAGCTATGCTTGGAGTCTCTCTTAGGGATAAGATCAGAAATGATTTAATCCGTAAGAGAACTAAAGTTACCGACATAGCCCGCTGGATCAGTAAGTTGAAGTGGCAGTAGGCTGGTTATGTACGTCGCAGAACCGATGGAGACCGCGTCTTGGCAAGCGTAGCGTAGGACGCCCTCCGGCCCCGATGGACCGACGACTTGCGAAAGGTCACTGGTGGAAGCTGGATGAGAAAGGCGGAGGACCGGGATGTCTGGCGCAAAATGGGTGAGATCTATGTCCAGCAGTGGACTGCAATAGGTTGAAGAGAGAGAGAGAGAGCATCTAATTAGTTTTTTGTATAGAATGCTTCACTCTTAAACCCAACGCAGTTCAATTCTGGACAAAAGTCTACCATATTCACCGCCAGATCTCCTGGTCCTCCGCTTCTCATACCCCAGCCTTCACCAGCAATGCAATTCGTTCCATCCCCGGGCAATACATTCATTTGTGTGCTTGAACTTGTCTGTTTGTATAGGTCTGGGTGTTTATATGTATAAAAGTTTCAATGTATAATACTAGGATAGTCTGTGCTCAAGAGCAGAAGTCCATCATGAAAAAAAATATTTACATAAAAAACATACATATCAAAAAAGAAACCGCAAGATATTGATGGCTCAGCAAAAGGAGATGACTCAGCTTGGGCTGTTTCGAGTGTTTGCAGAGTCGATTTTGAGCCACCTTTTAATAAAATTGATTAATGAATAACGTATCCCTTTGACGAACTAATTTGTTTTTAGACCGTGACATCTTTCTCTTCAAACCTGGGGGGATTCGTCTTCAATCTTCTCGTCACCGGCCTGTCATTTACGTATAAGGATAGAGCCAAGCCCTTTGTAGACGTTACTGCGGAAGAACTGGTTTTTGGGTGAGTTTTGCATTATTAAAAAAGCTTGTATGCGTAAAGTGGCGCTCTACCATTTCTGCTTAACCCTTTGGGACCAAGGCGTGAGCTTTATTTACATTATTATAAACTAGTAATTGCACTTCTGTGTTTCTGGATGTAGGCACTGTAGCAAAATTACCGGATATTAGAGACCTGATATTTGTCTCCTGATATTTTGTCTCGGGTGAGGGCAGTGTTGACGGAAAATAATGACTAGCAACTATTATTAATTTATTTCAACACTGCATCTGTCATTTTAACCACCAGGTGAGCGAACTGACTGTCACGGTGAGCGAACTTGATGTCTAAAAAAATTAAGTTGTGCTCGGTACTACGCGTGGAAATAATAACCTTAGTAATCCGTCAGCAATCTGCTAAAGTTAGACCAGTCTAAATACATTTATTTATTTACGGAAGACTAACAGCATAAATATTTATGCTAATAATAAGTCTCCACCTATAAATTCGACCACATTCACAAGGAAAACTGTAAGTACAAAACAAAATGAGATAAAAGAGCTGACCACAAAACTCCGTATTTTAGTAAATTGACTAATTTAAATAACGCTCTGCAAGTAGACGTTTGAGTGATGGAGTGGTAGTGCAGAATAGGTCTATTTCGGGCGAGCCGGTTAAAAGCCTCACTAGCCCGATTGAGGAACGCATTGGAACGATTTTGGAGCGTGCAGAAGGCACTTGAAGTTTTACCCTGCAACACAATCTCGGGTGGTTATGCTTCAACCCAATCCAAAACAGCAGCTCACTGCAGTCAATGGACCCATTGACAATGTTCATCAAAAAGCATGTCATTGATGTTTCACCTTATTTGAAGAGGGAGAAAGTGATAGCGCTTACAACGATGTTCATAACTATCCGAGAACTGGTGTGCCTTATAGTCCAGATAGCGCAGAAACCTTTTTTGAATACTCTCAATACGAGTTATATATCCACTGACTGACACTGAGGCCGCTATTCTAAAACGAGACTCAAGCGTTGATGTGTATAAGTATGTTTATCAGTTGTTTAGTACCCATAATACAGGCTTCACGCTTAACTTGGGGCTAGATGACGCTGTGTGATTGTCAGTTGATATTTATTATTATAATTTTCACTTGAGTAGAGTATGAAAGGGCGCTCTATATGATAAATAGCACCATCCTTTCCTAACTCAATTTAAATAAAAATCAACGTTGAGTCTCGTACTAGAATACTCATATTTAGCTTAGCTATGCGGGCAACCCTGGGTCCTTCTGTGGGACGTTTCAAGCTGATGATGATGATGTAGAATGATACAAATTCTAAAAATACTGCTTGCAATATAATAATAAGTAATAAACGTAAAAATAACAAGTAATAAAAGTAAAAAATATCCACGTAACGGAAAGCGAAGCGTAGGCCGACCCTCAACCAGATGGACGGATGACCTGGTTAAGGTGACGGGTAGCAGATGGATGTCAACTTCTAGGGATCGGCCCGCGTGGAAATCATTAGGGGAGGCCTTCGTTCAGCATTGGACATTTTAGGCTGTAATGATGATGAAAGGTAAAAAAAACTTTACGAAACACAGAGTATGCACTGCATAGTGTTTCATAGAGTGCACGTCACTTCCCTACATAAAGTTGCCCTTACATAATTTTATTTATTATTTTGTTAATTCTAGTTATGATGACCCACTGGTAACCCTAGCTCACTACTTCTATCCCAAAGGGAAACGACCGAACAGCCAAATGGGACTCTTGCTTGCCGTGAGTACACATTCATTTATTTTTCAGCAAACACGTATTAGATTAACTGCTTCAGTTTCTGATCTTGATGGCTAAAGTGTTCTATGGTCGCACTTGTCAAGAAATTATCGCAATGGTCAGTCTTGGATAGGTGACCGCAAATACAGGGTAAATTTTGAATCATTGGCATCCATTCGACCTAATATTGTACTCATATTATGGAATGTTTTTTTTGGGAACAGAATTCTATATATATTTATCATGAAAGTTTTACAAAATAAATACATTTTGGCATTGTATTGAGCAATTCGATAATTTATATAGCTCGTACTTTGCCACACCGTGCGCCGTGAACCCGCCTAACACCATATATAATTGACAATTATTATTTTTAAGTCAACTTTTTTAAATTTTAATATGTATTATTGATCAATCACAAAGTGTTTACATGATTTTTTAAAATATTTGTTTTTTGTATCAATAGATTGCCTCATATTTAGGGGATGTACTTTAAATCTCGAGTAGAAGAAGTAGGTTTTATTTTAAAAAAATGCCAATGTTCTCGATTCTACCCTGTATATTATCTCGAGTCCTTCCGTGTTCGGAGGCACGTTAAACCGTCGGTCGCGGCTACTATCTTAGGATGGTAGTCGTTAATACCCACCAATTCGCATTGGGCCCGCATGATAGGTTGCGATGGACATAGCCATTTTATTTGGAAAAGCCAATCCCCGACAACCGGAGATATCTATTGTGATGCATACCCAAGACTTACTTCAGCACTGATCCAGATTTCGTCAGAGCTCCGTCTGTTATAGCTTGTGTCGCGAAAGCTGGGTACTAGGAGCCCATAAATGAGCAAGAGCTTTACCCGTCACTAGTCGAGTGCGTGTCGGTCGCCAGAGCCTCGATCCTTTACTGACTTACTTACATAAAAAACTATATATGTCTGTTTTCAGAGAAATGGAACTCTAGAAGAAGTATCAACTATATATACTGGCCAAAAATCAATGGAAAGGTTTGGTTACATTGACAAACTGAATGGTCTAGACCACCTACCGCATTGGAATGATCAGCCCTGCAACGATATAAGGTAAACATATCCCCCTTTTTAACGTAATACCGTTATACGTAATGGCCGTCTACAAGGAAAGAGTGAATACGCTGTTTCTAGGCAGGCATGATCCATCCTCGGCCGCATCATCACTTAGCATCAGGCGAGATGGCGGTCAAATGTCTACCTATAGATCATTAAAAAAATACTATGTCATAAGCAATTCCAACGTTTCCTTGACTACTACTGTGGCAGACTCAGTACTGAGTCGTCTAGGTAGGTATGCAGTACAGATAGCGTCCAGTGAAATACCTTGTTTTGCACTTCTGTATTTCGGGATGAGGGCACTGTAGCCAGTAAAATTCCGGGTATAAGATACCTAACATCTGTCGTCATGGGTGACGTGCGCAAGGCAGTGTTGACGGAACATTATTACTATCACTTCATAACTTAAACATTGGAAAAGACCTTCACACTTATGGCAGATTTCTTCGTAAAATGAAATGCGTAAAGATTACTTTAAATATTTACTTTTGTGGGGAAATCGTTTTGTCTTAACAACTACCGTTTATAAATATTATATTATATTTGTACAAGATACTTTTTCCTTGTTTATCTTTACTATACATGACGAACCAACGGGATGGACGGATGACCTGGTTAAGGTGTCGGGTAGCAGATGGATGTCAACTGCTAGGGATCGGTCCGCGTGAAACTCATAAAAGCCTTCGTTTAGCAGTGCACAAAATGGCTGTAATGATGATTGAAATAATGTTTTTATGGTAACGTGAAAAAAATAGTTAATCAATGATTAGGATTCTAAACGCTTGATAATTGATTAGTGAATATTGGTTATAAAGAATACTGTCGACCTGCCCATGCTTCGCACGGGTGCAATGGTGATATTCATGATAGGCACGCTCCCGCCTGACCGTCGGATATTTATTTTAAGAGAGTCGGTTGCTCATTGGCGAGGACTGTTGCCTTCCGTCCTGAGGGCTCAAATCCCGCCATGTACCAATGTCTTTTCGAAATAATATGAAGTATCCGACGCTCTTGCGGTGAAGGAAAACATCGTGAGGAAACCTGCGCTCGCCTGCGAAGAGATTAAAAGATTATGCGTGAATTAGGCCAATCCGCACTGGGCCCGGGTAGGCTCGTGCTCCTCGGTGGGAACTTTGAATGAGCTGCTCATGATAATTTATTATTTGTTTACTATTTTTGTTCCAGGGCTTCCGAAGGATCATTCTTCCCTCCCCGAGCCGTCACAAAGTCCGACATAGTGCACGTGTATGATAAAGACCTGTGTCGAATTCTGCCTCTGCAGTACAGGAAAGATGTATATAAAGATGGTAAGTTATGTTTCTATTCTTTATCATTTACTGCCTCTATGACCAAGTAGGCACAGCATTCGGCTGTGTGACCAAGGAGGTTACCGTCATCTCTTAAAACAGTGTTACAATAATATTACTTCGTCTTTTCTGGTACAAAAATGCTGCGTAACATTATAACAATACTGTTTTAAGAGATTGTGGTTACCCCTAGAAGTCATGGCTCGAATGCCGCGGGAAGTGTCACTGTGAGATTTGGCAAGTTTGGATAGATTGTCCGGAAAGAAGGATGGAACTACAATTTTAATGTCAGTCGTTAAACCACTAATCCACATAGATCCAACGTGTTGGGTTACTGCCTAATCTCCCCACAATAATATTCTGCATATATAATGACTATTTCATTATCATCATCACATCATCGCTTATTACACGTCCACACCTCGGGCACGAGCCTACCCATAAAGGGAGTATAGGCCTTAGTCCTATAGTTATTTGACCGCCATATCACCTGATGGTAAGTGATGATACGGCCTAGGATGGATCATGGCTGCCTAGAAACAGCCTTCTAATGATCGGGGAACACATAAGGAGGCAAAGAGTTCCATTCCTTTGCGGTGCGCATTAGGAACGAGGCGCCATAGCGCGCTGTGCTGATAAATGGAATATTAACCATGATTTCCTTCACTTTATAAACGTCGGATATCGTACATACAATTTCAAACATTTGAAAAGACGTAGATACGTGGCGGGGTTTGAACATACACCCTCTAGATCAGAAAGTTAGTCCACACAATGGCTATTTCATCATCATCATCAGCCTAAACGTCCCACCGGGCACCAATAACTATTTATAATAAACTATTATAATTTATTCGTTGATTTGAAGCAGCCATTATCCGTATTTACGACCAGCCTGTCCTCTAGTCCGCCCTTGACCATGGCAATTGGAAAGTCATCGAAACGTCATCGTTGCAGTAAATAAGTATTATGCATCATTGTAATGAAGACGCAATATAATCTGATAAGTTTCAATTCAATACGTGCGAAACACGATAAGTAACGCTATAAATAAGTTCTACCTACTCAGTGGGTGTGATACGTGACTTCCAAAAATGTAACAACGTAATTTCACCATAGGCTTTTTCTGGGCAAGCGCGCTCCATCTTAGAGCACGTCTCTTTCACTCAAGTCTGTGCTCAAGAGTAAGCCCTTCAAAAATAAATAAATAAAATACGTATCACATAACAACGAATGCACTACTACGAAAACGTTACACCGAAATTAGCGATTTCGAATAACGGCACCTCTAATTCACTAATGCAAAATTTGAAAACGCATACTGTCCTCACATTTAATTATCCCCGAAGCCAAACCACCTCACGCGACAAAACCTCTAACTTGCATGAGTGAATTTGAGGTTCCGTTGTTCCACATGAAGTGGTTTCGGTGTATCGTTTTCGTTCGTTGCTAAATGATTCGTAAGGTGAACTGACGTTGTTGTGTAATTCGTTGTTACATTTTTCGAAGTCACGTATCGCATCACTTTGCAGAGCTTACTGTAAGTATTGACGCTGTAGTCTATGCGTGGCATGATGACTTACTTCGATCCTACTTACGGGTAGTAAAAATTTAAACAGTAGATAGTAAAACTAATTTACTCTCATGTAATTTTCAGGCATCCAAACAGGTCTCTACACGCCCCCCAGCTCAACCTTCGAATGCGCAGACTTAAATCCCGACAACAAATGCTATTGTCAAGGAGAGCAGTGTCCACCTAGAGGACTACAAACATCAGCCGCCATACAGTGAGTTTTTAATAGATCATTCACCACCTAACCTCACCAGCCCGGGGGCATCCTGCCGAACAACGGCCGAGGCTCTGGCGACCGACACGCACTCGACTAGTGACGGGGAAAGCTCTCGCTCATTTATAGGCTCCTGTACACAGCTTTCGCGACACAAGCAACCTCACCGGCCCGGGGGCTCCTGCCAATTAAAAGACGACGCTCTGGCGGTAACTAAACGCACTAAAAAATATTCATTCACATTCTACTTTGATTTTAAATTAGGGCTACTTGAAAGCATTTGTTGAGCCTATAAAGTTTTCATACATCTTTTCAATAATAGTGGAGGATAGAAACAACACAATAAAAAAACGCATGGAAGACATGAGATAAATTTAAAATATTTCTATCCTCAGATGCTCCGGTATATCTTTCCTACCCACACTTCTACGATGCCGAACCCACTTTGCGCGATGGTTTCGAAGGTTTGAAGCCAATCAAGAAGAAACACGAAACTTATTTCATGATACAACCGGTAAGTCTTCAATATTAAAGTTTTCTGTATACGTGCTTAAACTGCTAAAGTATTTTTAACTGCTTATTCGACATAACATTGACCATCTTCTTTGCTTCATGTTTGTCAGTTTTACGAAATCTTCCACTTCATCATTACCTAAGGTATTTTACAAAAATCATGAAATATCATAAGGAGGTTGTCGAAAGTCATCACATGTGTGTTTTTTTTTGCAGTTATGGTAAAATAATAATAAATAAATATCCTCTGACATTCACACAGCGCCATCCAATCCCTTACTAAGCATTTAGCCTGTTATCTGGGTACGAAACAACGGGAAACACTCATATTTTTGTAAATATGTCTATACCTATTATACATAGAAAACACCTACTAATATAATGACATGTTCATGCCACAAATGTTTGTACTGCCCGGGGATGAGGGATGGTTTCCGGAACCCTTGGAGCCGACGTCTCAACAAATAATACCACAAGTGTCATAAAAAGAAAAGTTTTTCTATGGTATTTAAAAATTTTAGATTCTTTGTAAGTACTAAAAATACTCGTCATTTTAGGGGAGTAAGAGGGCAAAGGGATGGTCTTAAATCTGATCACTTCTCAATAGGAGCAAAAGGGAGTTAAAAATTTAATAAAAAGGCGTTATTAATAAAGGTCATTTAAAGCGACACATAATAAACATTTACTTTTATAGGACTTCATTTGTGTTTTGCAGAAACTTGGTGTTCCGATCGAGGGCTTCGTCCGGGTGCAACTGAACTTGAAAGTGAACCGCGCCCCTGACATCCGGGTGAACAATATTCACAAGTTTCCCGACACCATTTTCCCTGTTATGTGGGTGGAGGAGGTAATATTTTAAATTTTAACATTTTTAAACTTAAAGAAACCTCCTTAGTAGTGAACAAAATGTTATGTCCACTTTTTTTAAAAATAAACATTAAGTCATTTCTCCTAAACGAAATAGAATTTATCAATGCTACCTCAAAAGAAATCAAAGAGTTGTGGCACGTCACTCTTTTTGTCATTTTGTAATGCTATATATGTTAAAGATATATACAGATAAAGATCGTTAATCTTTTGAGTCCTAAACCCACCTGCTGCACTTAGTGGATAAGATTAGCAGACTAGATTCGGGTAGTATTTGTGCAGCTTAATGTGATATGAGCTGAAGCCTCAAAATTATGGTATATACAGGCTTTTGACGTAGCATTAAAAGTTATATCTGCAAGTTTTTACATATTTTCTTCAATTAATTACGTCAACTACCTCATGAACCATCAAATACCTAGTAAGAAAAATACATTTAACAATGTACATTTTAATTTTATTTGTAAAACATAAGCATATTGTTTGTTTTCAGGGAATCCACGAAGTCACCACCCCAATCTGGAGATGGATCTACTTAGCCACCACCGTAGGCCCAGTGGCCGCGCCAGTGTTAGCCTACTCCATGATATTTTTTGGTCTTCTGGCCTTAATAGTTGTGTTCGTTAGAGCTTACAAAAATTTTGTCCTTGGACAAAACTCCATGGAAATAGTCGAGTATGGCCGTGAAACCTTAAGAAGGGGGTCCACGCTCATAATTCACGGATCCCACAAACTCTTAACGGGAAAAGAAGCCACTTATCAGCCGTTAAACACATCCCAAGAACTACCTATCAGTGATAGAATACAAGAATTGAAATTTGTGAAGACAGATCTCAGTCAGAGTTTAGACGAGCTAAAATCAAAACTCAAACCTGAATTCGTGAAGTCCAACTTCAACGAATTCGAAAGGGAGACTCTAATAAGATCTGATAATGAGTTTATATTGTCCGAACACGGTCGGTATAATTTCTTCAGACTTCCGGAGACTATATGCTAGAATTATTATTTGATTTGTATGTGTATTGACAATTTTGTGTTTGTGGCATGTATGAGTCCGTTTGATATGAAATTAAGTTGTGTGGAATTGTATTGGTCGGCGGATTTGAGCTTTTAGACATATTTGTGTTCGTAATGGTATTTGACGGAAACCACAAGCCATATCTATATTTGTGGATGTACTAACTGTATTGACTGTAAGACTCTATGGTGCTTTATATATATCATCTTTATTATGTTTTTTGAAATACACGTTCTTTTTTGTATGTAATAGGAAAAAACTGTCAAATCTTCAAAAATATAACGATTGTATTACGAACAAAACAACTACGATGTTTCTATCATATTATTTCGAGCTATACTTTCAATATCTTTAGTTTTGATAATAATAATAGTTTTTGATGTGTGCTTTACTATTTTACTGGTCGGGTAAAGGTGTTTGTATTTGGTATGGGAAGCGTACGCAAAGTAAACAATGGTTTACGTCACCTTTTAATCAAGGTGCTTAGACAAGTGTCAATTGGAGCGATTCTTAAATAAGTTCTTACTTTTTTGTATGTGGGTGAAATAAGACTATTTCTCTTTTCGTTGGCTTATGTCAATCCAATGCAGCTTTTGAATTCGTTTCGACAACCGCTTTAAACACATTTTCGGTGGATTAGTGGGTTACAATAATATGAATTATTAAATAATTACGAACATAATTTGTATAAATCTCATTGGTATAAGTATCAAAATGATAAAAATCGATGTGTTAGCTCGAGGTACTTATTATGGTTGTTGTGACTGAATGAACAGTTCCAATTGTAAGGAACCTTTAGGCATATGAAAATATTTGCTCATCTTAATGTTTATTGTAATTATATAATTGGCCAATTAGTAGCTGTTATATAAATCGCGTTGATCAAATGGTTATTATTCTATTATCCATAAGACTGTGTACAGCCATTTTGGTGAACGGCGATGTAGATTTTTGGGTTTTATTTTACGTTTTCATTTTATATTTTTTACCAAACATGAATAAGGAATTAGGTGTAAATTTTAATTAAGTTAAAAGTAAGGGCATGAGTCGTAAGTCATGTACAATCAATATAAACAGCAGTGCAAGTGACAATATGAAACTTGTTTTTAGGTATATAAAATCTTTTGGACAAAATAATCTGTCCAAAAGATTTTATACTTGAGTTATATCTGTCTGAGCCACAGTTACCAGAAACATCAAAAATTAAAACCATAATTTATTTGTCCTATTTCTTCTGAAGTTCGGTAATTCATACAAGCGACCTTGCTTTGATTACTATTCTGATTGCAAAATTGTAAAATCGTAATGCTAGTCGAATTGTTAAAAACGGATGGGCAATTTTGGGGAAATATTTGATTATTAGCACTGAACAAATGGCTTGGGTCGTGGGATATTTATTTTTTAATGGCCCAATAATATAATACAAATAAAGAGGACACAATGGCAAAAATACATATCTGAAGAGACTGAACCTAAAAACTCTTAAAAATATAGAATTTAAAGAAATAGTTTATAATATAAAATGTTAAAATATGGTAAACTTAAACTAATACTTAGTCGTTTATAAATGGTAAACTCTCGAAAATCTCTTTATTTTGTTTAACAATTACGAAATGTATATACAATATAGTAGTTTTATAGCAGCTTATAAAATGAATTTAATGATACATTAATGTGAATCATCG
>PQWD01002851.1:0-19834 GCA_019425675.1 Leucinodes orbonalis
CGCATTTCGCTTTGTTTCTTGTGGTATAAGCCAGGGTTTGATTGAGAGCGTCGACGGCTGTCTGCACCATCAGAATTATGAGCACGATCTAATAATGATATATAATTATAATTTTTATAATATTTGGATAAAAATTAGGCACACTTTCAAAACGCAAAATATGTAGTACTGTTTTGCAATTTATTGTTTATAATATAAATACTAGAAGCCTCCGAGACTAGAAAAATTAATATTCATTGAGAACATGTCTTATTTCGAAAAACTCTTACCTTTATTGATAAGAAATATTGTTGATAAGTAATAAATTAAAATAAATTACTAGCGATCAAAAATAATAATAAGTTTCTTCAGCAAAACAAGGCAATATTGAATCTTTACCAAACACAGAGTTTTCCGCTCAACTACAAACCACGGAGCATTGTCAAATCGGTTTTAAAACAACAGCTCTCCATTACCCAAACACTGACAATGCAGCCCGAACAATTTTGCGCCACCCGCGGCGCGCACGCACCAGGCCCAATGTCGCAATTACCGCCTATCCCCTACCCCAAAATGTATGCGAAAACCAACACAAAATAATAGGGCGCCATCACTGATTTACGAACCCGCTGTTCTAAGAAACGGGTCAGGTAAAAAACCTACTTGCTTCAATATAATCGCGTGCAACCTTTACGATTGCCGCTCATGACTCATTTATAGTGTAATCGACATGATTCAGTGACTAGACGCGAAAAAAATTAAAAACACAAGTGTCGAAGGCCGCGACGTGGCTTGCGCTTGCGGCAATTAAAAATAATTAGGGAGCAAGATGGCGTCTTCTCGGAAGGATCGGTACGTAAATTTACATATGCCGGCTGGTCTAAGTATATCCATGGAATTGAGATTAACAGAAGGGTCTCGCGACACAGATGCAGCACTCAGCAAAAAGTTCATCATCAGGCCTTATGCATCTTTTCACGTGATAGCAGCAGCGCCTATTCGTGACTAAATAAACCGATTCTAGAACGACACTGACGTCCGCACTCATGGCACGCAAATTGAGTGCCGAACTGCTCATTGCGATTATGCCTTTTGGGCTTTGGCTCGTTTTTTTTGGATTAGTTAAACCAGGCATAAAAATATATCTATCATATGACTTTAGTAGATTTAAACTTAGGATTACACTTTTTATTTTATTTGAATTTTAAAACCAATAAATTATGTTAAAACTAATGGTCAGCAACAACTTTTACGGCACCGCGGGGATAGTGCACTTGCATGCATGGAGAACAAAGTAAAACCCTTCACTATCGTCAATAAGCCTCTAAGAGGACGACACGGGTTCTTAAGCGAAGTAAATGTTGCAAAACATTGATACAACTATTAAAAATAAAAAACACAGAATTCAGCAAGACATCAACTCCTGAACTAGGGTTGTTGCGAACATTTGCATCCGCATCCGCAAATGCGGAACTTCCGCATATATTTGGACATCTGCATCTGCATCCGCATCCGCATTAATCAGTGCGGATGTGAATATCATGCAAGTAGCGACAAGAAAGAAATTGGGCGAGCCCGGCTATTGCAGCGAGCCGGTCGCACGTGGCAATGACCAATGGGAGCGATTAGTAGTAGTAGTTATTAGGAGCGACAGTAGGTGTTTAATATAAAAATGAGTACTTATGTTGATTGGTTTACAATAAAAATGTAAATAATTAAGTTATCATTGTGTTAATTCTTCATTAATAGATTTTATTTAAATAATATCTTAAACATTCGCATCCGTGGATGTCAGCCTTCAAAACTCCGCATCCGCGGATGTCAGCCTTCAAACTCCGCATCCGCATTCGCATCCGCGGATGGGAAAAAATCAGCATCCGCAACATCCCTATCCTGAACAACAGCTCGAAGTAGGTAATAAAAAACAATGCGGAGGTAGTGCAGCCTTCTGTATTTAATTGTTAAATGGTTCAAACCAAAAATCGGGCACGATTAGAGGCAATAGTGATTGAAAAGGGTAAAGGAACCGGCGGGTTTTTAATTCCAACCTCTTTTGTTGTTCTTTTGATTCAAATGCGCCGTTGATTGCGGTCGTCATGCGACTGCTCTAAATAAGTTTGGCTTTGTTTTAAATTAGTGTTAATTGGTGCTATTGGAATAGGCAAACTAAATATTTCATATCTAATGAAGTTTATATTTTGTAAGGGTAATGTCACCATTATAATGTCTGAAACAGGGCTCTATAAAATGTTCTAGACCATAGCGGGAGTGAATATGCCCAACTTTTCGGAAAAAATATTTTATTCGCAACAGATTACTAGTTATGCCTTGTCACGCCTCAAAAGTAAATTCTTAACTTGATTATACCATGGTTAACGTCACGTTCACCAGGAATGGGATGAAGAGTGCCATATTCACCTCCTGGTTTTGAGCTACCTCCCCACCAATTTCGGGGCAAAACGGTACACCCTTTCTGGAGTTACAAATTCAAATACAGATATTTTATTGTTGAATTATGGGTAAGTATATAAGAAAGGTCTTAGAAATATTTTTTTTTAACAATACATAATAATAATAAATAATAAATAAAATAATTTATTGCTAAGTAAAACACATAATATTTAAAGTATACATAAAGAACTAAAACTTAAGCAAAAGGAACCAATCTCAGCATAAAACTGGGCTCGGTAGCCCAGCACTGGTTTTCAGATGGACTTACAGTTGGTCGCCGGTGGGAAAATAAGGAAAGAAGGACGATTGAACAAATTTGGATATATAATATATATTTATATATGATATATAATGAAATATTTAGGTAATGATGGAAAGGAGTGTGGAAGAAATCAATGACGTTTGAAGCTTGACACCTCACGTACTATTATAACGAGGGGAGGTTCCATGTTAGCTTTACGTTTGTACTGTGTTGTGTTTGCTCTGCTTCTCTATTAAATAATTACTATTAAAGTTTGAACTTTCTCGGATGCTTAACCTCCGCAGTGGCGGTGGCAGGTCATTCCACACTTTGGTCGCAGCAAATTTGAAACTCCTGTATAAAAATTTGTTCTATGTTTTGGAATAGCAAGGGTTGTTGTCCGGCTTCTAAGGGGTTTGAGCGATTACTGTTGACCATTCAATTTTTTCATAGAGATAGAAGGTTTCCGACTTTCCACAATTTATGGAGAGTGGTTGCTAAGTGTTGGTGTCTTCTATTACCCATGTTTAAAAGTTTCTAGCATTCAAAATGTGGGGTAATGTTTCTCTCCTCGTATATTCATACCAAAACCGCATGCAGGCATTTTGCACTCGTTGGATACACCTTTGAGTGAGATGCAGGAGTCTTGGTCCGTACACTACATCACAGTAGTTAAACTGCGACAATACCAAGGATTCAGTTAGGATTTCCCTTACCTTGTCAGAAAGATAATTCCTTACCGAATACAGTGCTTTTAAGCGGTAGAACGCGTTTCTTATTTTTGCATTAACATGCTCCGTAAATCTCATTTCGCTATCTAAGATTAATCCGAGATTCTTTGCAGCTTCGACTCGATTGACAGGCTCCGCATTAATATTTATTGTAGGTTTCTGCTCAATTATCTTATTTCTCTGCCATTTGTTCCCTTAAATCATAAATTGGGATTTCGCAGGATTCAGAACGAGATTATTTCTGACTGACCAATCCGCAACAGCTTTTAAGTCTTCATTTATTTTGTCTAAAGACTGTTTTAGATCATTTGTCTTGAAAGAGTGGTACAATTGAATAATAAAGATCAGCCAGTAATTACAGTAATTCAACTCGGTTGAATTTCTGTGTATACTGTGTATGGATTACTGTCTAGACTTTTGTATAACAAAAACCATCAATAATACTAATGGCAGTAATTGTTTGTTAACAAATAAATAATTGTACCTCGTTGAGGTGTACATATTGAAACTCTAATAGTCTTACTAAATAACTTTTTTTTAATTAGATATTGCCAGCAACTCTTTTTATCTCGTCACCCGAAAAAAAGAATTTTTTAAAAAAGGTATCAACGCGTAGGAAACCTCAAACAAGAAATGTTCTCACGAACTTTCCCACATGCTGGAGCCCTTCAAAAAGGAAATCATCGTATCGCAATGTCCGTCCTTTCCCAACAACAAAAGCAATGCACCGCGTAAGTGCCGTGAGTTGGCCACTGGGCCGACTGCATTCTGCGACGCGAACTGGTTACAATTTAACGCTGTTGTCCAGTGCTTATGCTATACTATCTTATATTTATACAATTATACGACGACCCATATGGTGTAATGGCCGAGACGTCGGATACTACATCAAGGGTCCGGGCATTACCCGGGTAACGAACCCGGATATTTGTGTGCATGAACATGTCTGTTTGTAATGGTCTGGGTGTTTGTATGTATAAAATGTATGTATTCACAGAAAAATATGTATGAGTATTTTTATCAGTTGTTTAGTACCCTAAGCTTGCGCTTAATATGAGGCTAGATGGCGCTATGTGAACGGCCGTAACCTATCATGCGGGACCAATACGGATTAGCGGGGTTTTTATTAAGCTAGCTGTAAATATATATTAATATCATTTAAAGGGGTTATTCCTTTAATATGTTACGTTCAGGATTTTAATAACGTAAGAAAATTATAAGGTATACGACCTGTAGTACAAAACACAAAGTAAAATACACATACCTATGTACTTCAAAATAAACTTATCCTTCAATGGTGTTTGAATTAGTCATTATGCGAACCAAAGTATTACATAGCTTAACACTGGGAAACATGCCTATAAAATTACGCGAATCTCACGGGAGCTTCATTCATGAGACCAAAACTTCAGTTTTCCTCATTCATTTGTGAATAATGTCAATGATTAAAATAAACTTTTGGTCCTGTAAATTTAAGGTTCAAATTTACACAATGAAATTTTGCAACAAGTGATAAAATACAGTTCTAAGTAAATGACTCACGTAGATACCGAAGCTTATAAAGAGTATGTCAAGTTTGCACTGGTGACTTACTTTCCAATTATTGAAATTTTTAATACATAGATATTGTAATAATTAGTTTGTCTGGTGGATATTGGATGAGAAAATCGGAAGACCGAGCGAAGGGGCGCAGACTAGAGACCTGTGTCCATTAGTGGACTACTATAGGTTGAAGAGGATTAATATTTTTATTCGAATTCGTTATTCGTTTTACACAATCATTTGAACATTGCGTCACTATGTTTAACACTTTCTGTAACACCATTTGCGAGCTAAGCCTTAACTCGTCGACTTTCAAAAAGCAGTGTCATATAAAATACGTACTATAAAATCTAACATCGTTTTAATATAACATCCAACTTTTATCTCCTTTATAAATCAGCGAGCAGTTTCGAATAAAACAAACACAAAAGGACAAACTCTTCGCTAATCGCCAAGTAACCTAGCCAGTGGAGATCAAAGCGGCCGATTGCATCCGAAGCGAGACGGAAGGCAGGCTTTGATGCAATCCGCGGTGCAAGCTAGCAGAAACCGCAATGCAAGGCGGAAAGTGCAAGTTGCTGGGAAATTAGCGTTCGGTATGCATTCGTAGATGTGAACTGGTGTGCATGCTTTAGTTCTGTTGGACATTTGTTTGATTCTGTTTATTGGATTAAATTGAACTACTCTGGGTTGAACAAGGGAGAAGGTAGTCAAATCAGTCTAGTTTTTTTCGAATACATAGGCAGACAAACGAACAGTTGGTTTACGTGATGTTATTAGTCACCTATATCTCCCTTCATGGATCTTGCAATCCCGAAGAAGCAACGAATAGTACTTACTGTCTTAAACTTTTGCGGCTTACACACATTGAATACAACACAATTTTCGGATTAAAGCGCGGTAAATTTAAAAATAACTAGTATTTTTACTAATAGTATTAGTATATTTGGGTTGAGAGACATCTTCATGGGAGGATCATGGGAGGCCAATAGCGAAAATGTATTGTGAAAATAAAAGCGTTTGTCTGAATGCACAGACATGTAATTATTCACTCAAAATGTATCACTGTTAATGCATCGCTCAATTAACTATTTTAAGAATTGATGTCATACATTATTGCGAGACTTTTAATTAACTAGCCTCTAAAGTGTAAATGGAGGCACAGGCCTTTCCAGACCGTATGTTCACCACGCATGTCCATGAACATCATGATAAGGGAAGGCCTTCCTCCGCCTCCTTCGGTTTACGTTTTAGGCTGGTTGATTACATTAATATCTCATATATAAATATGATATGATGCTTAAGTTTTTTATAAGTACTGTGGCTTCACTGCATTTTTGTTGATTGTTAGTATTAATAAGAAACTAACTACCGATCTTTGGGTTTAACTTAACTTTGGATCGAAATTAACGTCGCCTCACATTACGTTTTGCACTGAAGCCCAAATTCGTTAGAAGCACAAGCTTAAAACACATTACGCCGCCGTATTTTCGCACTCGATTTAACCTCTAAACCGTAAATAAGATTACAACTTCTGATACGAAATTGTGCACTCTATATCATTGAAATAAGAACCATATTGTTTGCATTGTATAGTGTTAATGTTCATTGAATCCTTGCAATGTACGTTGCAGATGCATTAGCTGCATTCAACTCTGAATGGATATGGTATTATTGGTTTTTTACTTGCATTAAAGGTTTTAAATCTTTTATGGCATAGATTTGGTGCGTAGAAGCGAATTGCGCAGTAATTCATACGTTATAGAAATGGTTTGTATTTTTTTATCAATGCTTTAATGTTAAAGTTATATATAAGTTTTTTACAAAAATAAATGAGACAATAAAACTACATGTACAGTGTGTACCTGTACAGTTTATATTACATAAAAGAAAATCTTTTACATAAAAAGTTTGGACTTCGAAATCTTCTTGCGGTTGAGAGGTCGACTGCAACACCAAGGGTTCCGGGTTCGATCCCCGGGCAGTACAAACATTTGTGTGCATGAACATGTCTGTTTGTAATGGTCTGGGTGTTTTTTATGTATGATATGTATGTTTTTACAAAAAAAAATATATAAGTATGTTTATCCGTTGTTTAGTACCCATAATAAAGGCTTCACGCTTAACTTGGGGCTAACTGGCGCTGTGTGAATGTCAGTGGATATTTATGATCGATAGTAGCGACGTCTCGTCCATTACACCACATGGGTCGACGATAAATATCGATTTTCTTATGTAGGCAGAGTGTAATCTACCATCCATAGACACTGAAGACTCTAAAGGAGGAACGAGTACGTAACTGACTTATAAATAGGAGTGGGAAATGGAAATAAATATAGTAAAGGGAAAAGGAAGATTCACCTAATTCACTCAGCGATGCGCAATGTCTTACCATTTTTGTATGAGGCCGTGGTATCAGTCAGATCGAACCGCGCCATTCCGGCCGAAGCATAGCACTCATGGGATACTATGAACTCAGAATTACAAAAGTCATCGTCAGCTCATTACACGTTCCCATCGAAGGACACGAGCCTACCCGTAACGTGTGTATAGGCTGTAGTCGTCCAGTGCGGATTGGTCGAATTCACGCTTCTCTTCTTCTTCTTCCTCAGCGTGTGTTCGACCACCGTTGGGCATACGCGTCTCCAACTTTCCTCCACTGGGAACGGTTGTCCGTCACCCTTCTCCAAACTGGGCCCAGGATCTCCCTGACATCATCGGACCATCGGGCTGGTCTGCCTACACTTCACGCACTACCATTGAATTTCTTCACAGGCGTGCGCAGGTTTCCTCACGATGTTTCCCTTCACCGTAAGAGCGTCGGATAAACGTACATATAATTTGGAAAATTCGAAAAGGCATTGGTAAGTGGCGGGATTTAAACCTGCACCCTCCAGATATCGGAAGGCAACAGTCCACACCAATAAACCGCTGACGCTCCAAATAACTCCAGTATCTACTTAAAGCATGAAAAAAAATACATCCATAGTCAAATACCTATTCCCCTTTCAGCCCAATACTTATTATTTGCAAGATGAAGATCATTGAACTTTGTTAACATATAATGCAAAAGTCCGTCCTTTTTAAATTCCAAATACCAGCACATTCGCACTCGCGTCCCGCTCATTTGAAATGCCCATGAGGATCAGCTGTCCGAATCTGTAATCAGATCTATTATAATAACTTCAGTACACCAATTGTAAATTCAAATTGCGAGTGCGTTAACCCAACGCCGCTAATTTGGAGTGAGTAAAAATCATTGACACACGCCCTGGAGGTGATTTCACCAAGGCTCACAACAGATCTTTCTAGAGTGCAAACGAAAAAACCGCCAAATAGGCTGAAATTGGAACATTAAATGTTTGACCACTAATTCTCGTGTGTTAACACCGTTCTGAACGTATATATGAATTGACAATTATAATGTATTGATGAAATGTGCATTTGGAAGCGAATCACGGAATAAAGATGAGGTATTACAATGGTAAATGCGCAATTGGTTAATGCAAATACGTTCTTGAACTTGACTTGTACGGGGACAAGACACTAAGAGGCTCGTTGCGGAATATTCTGGAGCAGTGCGCGCAAACAACTAGCTTGTTTGTCACTCGCCTAGTCAAGGGGGCAAACTGAATACATAATCTATTAATAAGAAAGGCGATTTGTCAATTGATGATTTATTATGTTGATCAAAAACGGAATAAATTGTCTCAACAGTCCATTCGTCTAAATGTTTAATAACTCTTAACATGCAAGCTTTTAAAGAGACATACATGCTTGTATGTACTTGTGTTGCACGAAAAATTTAATACTGGGAAACATGACAAGCTCTGAAAATCATTATATAATTACAGAACTACTTTGGATATTTTTCTGTGCTCTGCGTGAACATTTTGACAATATCTATAAAAAAATATTATGTTGTCTACCTTACTCTCTTCAACCAAAACAGTTCATCATCATCAGCTCATTAAACGTTCTCATCGAAGGGCACGAGCCTACCCGTAAAGGGTTTACAGGCCTTAGTCGTCCATGCGGGCCCAGTGCGGATGGGTCGACTTCATGCACAAACTTTGACTGTCTTCGTAGATGCGCGCGTGTTGTCAGTTGCCACTTTATGAATTACAATTTAACAATGATAATGACCTCGTCTTGAAAAGCGTAGCGTGGGGCGACCTCCGGCAAGAGGGAGTGATGACACCCGTGGAGCGGCCGGCAGTAGTTGGCAACGATAGGCGGGGGGACAGAGATCTGTGGCATGCTATTGGAGCAACCTATGTTCAGCAGTGGATAAGAGTGGGCTGATGATGATGATGATTAATAATAATTATTTGACAAAGAAATGAGGGAATTTCTATTCCCGATCTAGATAAGTCCGAGAAACAGAGCAAGAGAATTCTAGAGGAAAGTGGCGCGACCTAAATTAGCCATTTATGTGAACAATACTCCGGGTGCTAGTACTCTTCAGCGAGCCGGCGACCCAGATACGAACAAAAACCAGCCGCGATGCACATCTCACGATGCAACGATGTATCAGCGAAACGCTTTTTTTGTTTCTAGGCCAATGGTCCATTCGTAGGTAGAAGTAAGTATGAAAATTTCGATACGTTATCGTCTTTTTCTACGTCTTGGAAAAAACAACAGTAGCCTTAGAGTTCTTCTCGAAAAACGAAGTTATAATTTTGTATTGTTCTCATATTATGTGTTACTCCAAGCGCACTCATAGTTCAAGCTTTTCCTTATTTTTTTGCTGCGTTACATTTTACATCATTTATTTTGACATGGGTTGACGAGCCATGTTTTACTATAGCATGGAACTAGTTTTGATCACCCGGCAGTACAAATATTAATTTGCATCAATATAATGTTTATAATTAGCCTGTATGTTTCGAGGACATCGTAGATCTGAGTGAACTTCAGTTCAATGTTTAGCGGGTTCAAGATCTCTTGTTCAGACCTTCTCACGTCTGACTGATGAACCAACGAGGACCCATTTCAATGTCAACGGCGCACTGAACCGCTACTTAGTTTTAAAGTCTATCTGTATATATATTTGACTTTATGATCATTACGATTTTCTTTCAATCCCCATACAAGGAAACCATTTGTTTGTAAAACAATGTATGTTTGTACTGCTCTGATTGTTTTCATGTATAAGTATGTACATATTTTCCTTCGTTAAATTGCAACTCGATAGCACTCTGTGCATGTTTTCGGATAAAAATAGTTATTTTGTATAATAATTGGAGCACATTCAAAGAACATGGCAAAAGTTCCAAATTTTATTCGATATTTACTTACAAATTACTAAATTATCGCGTCCGTAAATTGTAGCATGTAAGTGTCAACCGGGGTCTTAGTAGCGATCGTTTGTTTAGGACGAGCCATTCTGTGCCGATAGCTGGAGTATTTACCCCAATTATATCCCCTTGTACTACACCGCCAGTGTAACGTGAGCCGCAACATAGACCACTTTGTATGTGTACTAAAGGTCAGCTTAACCGGTCGGTTACTGTATTGTTAGCGGAAAACGTATGGGGAGGAAGAAACTGTTTTTTCTTGGCAAAATCTAAAACATGTAGCATGGTTATGTGACATTTGCGGGCCCTTAAGTTACGGCTCAGGTAAGAATATGAATAACTTATGAAATTTGTTAAGGGTTTCATATAAACAAATTTATGTGTGGAGTAAGAAATTCAAAGAATGGAATAATGTGAATCTTTGAGGATGGCACAACTTCTTCATCATCATTAGCTCATTAAACATCCGTACCAAGGGGCACGAGCCTACCCGTATAGGATGAATAGGGCTTAGTCGTCCACGCGGGCATATTGCGGAGTGGCCGACTTCACGCACAAACTTTGAATCTTTTACAGGGATACGCTAGTTTCCTCATCAACCGCCCAAAACGCCGAAGCGCTTTTTTCCAAGTATCAAAATTCATTATTGTGCTTTACTTTGGTATTTATTTTTATTGTATTTTTTGTATTCTCTTTGACGTTTATAAGTGCTTTTTGTAAGCCTAATCTGAATAAATGAATTTTGACTTTGACTTTGATGTTTTCCTTCACCACAAGACCGTCGAATAACGTACATATAATTTCGAAAATTCGACCTTGCCCCTCTGATAGGCAGTCCATAGTACACACCAATGACTCACCGTCACTCTAGCATATCTTCTTTACCAAAAATTTTAGACTTTTTATAGCGTCAGGTGCGATGGCACCTAATATATATGTTGGCACTTAATATATTTCTCCAACCAACCAACGTTATGAAAATGACTTACTCGTAGTATCTTAAAAGTTAGAAATTGGTGTACCTTCTTTGATATCCACTGGTGTCTATAGTTATCTGGCGATGAATAACAACATTTGCCACCAGAAAGCTGTGTTTGGTTTTTTGTATAATAGCTAGGTAGTTTCATATAAAACAGCTTTGTTACTAAATACAAAGTAATACTAACTTTAAAAGTAAAAAACAACAATACATACACATTCATTGGCAAAACTGCAATTATACTAACGAGCGATCTCCATTCAGTAACGACTTAATTAGATTAAGTTACTCTATGGTTTTAAGAGTATATGAAAATTTAATATATGTTTTTGTTAATAACCTAAATTTCTTTTCACACTTTGGTGTGTTCTGACTTTTGGTGTGTTCATATATACAAAGCATATAATATATATAAGATATAGCTTTTTGGTGTGTTCATATATACAAAGCATAAAACTAAGTACCTTACTTTACTAAATGGTATTATTGAATTACAAAAAATCTATTGAATACTTCATACGGCATGTTACTACAAAATAGTGTCAATACTATACGTACAAGTCTGCTATAAATCAACGCAGAACTCCTACAACACATGTGTAGTTGCATTGCGCACGTGCATCATATGATCCGTTCTCACGTCCGAAAATGCACAAAAAATTTTGATTTATCGTTCAAAGGTCTGTGACGGCCGCGTTTACCCTAGCCAATTCCGACTGGACTTTGCGCTGGTGTAACTAATTTGGCTCTGATTCCCTGACTTATATATTAATATTTATCAGCAGCCTATAACGTGTCTCTGTAGAGCACAGGCCTTACCGCACATCATAGCTATAGGAAAGATTGTTTACTAATTAAATATTTGTTATGATCATATTTTAGTGTTGTGCCCGTTTTATACTTGTAGCCATTGATATAAGTATATTTATCTCAATGCTTGTAGCTAAGTATTGAGTATGTCAATAATGTATGTGACTTATGTACCAAATAACGATGGACTGTACTTTAAATAGGCTAAAAGGACTCTCCACTTGTAGATAATTTTCACAATTCTTCTTATCGAGTCGATATGGATAGACAAGCTAAATATGATATGGAGAACAGTATTGGGCCACTTTGATCGCCCTTTCATTTGCAACCCAGAGGACCCGGAAACTGCACGAAGATGGACAATTCGGCAAGACAGTGTTCCATTGTCTGGGGGGCACCACAGTCACAGCCACAGTCAGGCTGCTTCTCTAAAATCCCATCTTACCCGATTTTCGCGGCATTGGCCAAATTAAGAATAAGTGTAATAGTGTTCAAGCTGAACCTACCTTAAATGAAGCGCTGAAGTTATACAAATTTGTCATATGTGTCAATAATTCAAACTGGTAATGTTTAGACAGACAGAGTGTCTGTTAAGACAGAGCGCAGGCTCACGTAGTTTGGAAAAAATGGCAAGTCGCAAGTCGCAACTCACCAATACGGAAAGTAGCCCAGACCCGCGTCCTATTGCTCCCAATCATGGAGGTGCTCCAGATAATATTAATTGCGATAGGCATAGATTTAATAGGTAGTTTAGTCGATAGGTAGTTACTTAATTGCACGAGCCTTAATAAAAAGGTACGATTATTATTAATATATAATATATTGATACTTCAATATACAGCTATTTAATAAAGAATTATTAGGCCCTACACATATCTATATTAACGGCTCCAGTTATATTCTAACGTGCGTACTGTTTAAATGAACACATTTAAATGCCCTTGTTACCGTGTCAAAGTATAATTAAGTTACAAACGAGTACTCGTGTATCGAGCAACTAATAATAAAGGTTGTAAAATAATAAAGGTTGTAAAATATCTACGAAATCACCGCATACCGTATACTGTAGTAGTTTTATGTTTAACNACAACTTCTGATACGAAATGTGTGCACTCTATATCATTGAAATAAGAACCATATTGTTTGCATTGTATAGTGTTCATATTCATTGAATCCTTGCAATGTACGTTGCAGATGCATTAGCTGCATTCAACTCGAATGGATATGTATTATTGGTTTTTTACTTGCATTAAAGGTTTTAAATCTTTTATGGCATAGATTTGGTGCGTAGAAGCGAATTGCGCAGTAATTCATACGTTATAGAAATGGTTTGTATTTTTTTATCAATGCTTTAATGTTAAGGTTATATATAAGTTTTTACAAAAATAAATGAGACAATAAAACTACATGTACAGTGTGTACCTGTACAGTTTATATTACATAAAAGAAAATCTTTTACATAAAAAGTTTGGACTTCGAAATCTTCTTGCGGTTGAGAGGTAGACTGCAACACCAAGGGTTCCGGGTTCGATCCCCGGGCAGTACAAACATTTGTGTGCATGAACATGTCTGTTTGTAATGGTCTGGTGTTTTTATGTATTATGATATGTATGTTTTTACAAAAAAAAATGTATATAAGTATGTTTATCCGTTGTTTAGTACCCATAATAAAGGCTTCACGCTTAACTTGGGGCTAACTGGCGCTGTGTGAATGTCAGTGGATATTTATTATAGATAGTAGCGACGTCTCGTCCATTACACCACATGGGTCGACGATAAATATCGATTTTCTTATGTAGGCAGAGTGTAATCTACCATCCATAGACACTGAAGACTCTAAAGGAGGAACGAGTACGTAACTGACTTATAATAGGAGTGGGAAATGGAAATAAATATAGTAAAGGGAAAAGGAAGATTCACCTAATTCACTCAGCGATGCGCAATGTCTTACCATTTTTGTATGAGGCCGTGGTATCAGTCAGATCGAACCGCGCCATTCCGGCCGAAGCATAGCACTCATGGGATACTATGAACTCAGAATTACAAAAGTCATCGTCAGCTCATTACACGTTCCCATCGAAGGACACGAGCCTACCCGTAACGTGTGTATAGGCTGTAGTCGTCCAGTGCGGATTGGTCGAATTCACGCTTCTCTTCTTCTTCTTCCTCAGCGTGTGTTCGACCACCGTTGGGCATACGCGTCTCCAACTTTCCTCCACTGGGAACGGTTGTCCGTCACCCTTCTCCAAACTGGGCCCAGGATCTCCCTGACATCATCGGACCATCGGGCGGGTGGTCTGCCTACACTTCACGCACTACCATTGAATTTCTTCACAGGCGTGCGCAGGTTTCCTCACGATGTTTCCCTTCACCGTAAGAGCGTCGGATAAACGTACATATAATTTGGAAAATTCGAAAAGGCATTGGTAAGTGGCGGGATTTAAACCTGCACCCTCCAGATATCGGAAGGCAACAGTCCACACCAATAAACCGCTGACGCTCCAAATAACTCCAGTATCTACTTAAAGCATGAAAAAAAAATACATCCATAGTCAAATACCTATTCCCCTTTCAGCCCAATACTTATTATTTGCAAGATGAAGATCATTGAACTTTGTTAACATATAATGCAAAAGTCCGTCCTTTTTAAATTCCAAATACCAGCACATTCGCACTCGCGTCCCCGCTCATTTGAAATGCCCATGAGGATCAGCTGTCCGAATCTGTAATCAGATCTATTATAATAACTTCAGTACACCAATTGTAAATTCAAATTGCGAGTGCGTTAACCCAACGCCGCTGATTTGGGAGTCAAAGAAATCATTGACACACGCCCTGGAGGTGATTTCACCAAGGCTCACAACAGATCTTTCTAGAGTGCAAACGAAAAACCGCCAAATAGGCTGTGAAATTGGAACATTAAATGTTTGACCACTAATTCTCGTGTGTTAACACCGTTCTGAACGTATATATGAATTGACAATTATAATGTATTGATGAAATGTGCATTTGGAAGCGAATCACGGAATAAAGATGAGGTATTACAATGGTAAATGCGCAATTTGGTTAATGCAAATACGTTCGGCTTGAACTTGACTTGTACGGGGACAAGACACTAAGAGGCTCGTTGCGGAATATTCTGGAGCAGTGCGCGCAAACAACTAGCTTGTTTGTCACTCGCCTAGTCAAGGGGGCAAACTGAATACATAATCTATTAATAAGAAAGGCGATTTGTCAATTGATGATTTATTATGTTGATCAAAAACGGAATAAATTGTCTCAACAGTCCATTCGTCTAAATGTTTAATAACTCTTAACATGCAAGCTTTTAAAGAGACATACATGCTTGTATGTACTTGTGTTGCACGAAAAATTTAATACTGGGAAACATGACAAGCTCTGAGAATCATTATATAATTACAGAACTACTTTGGATATTTTTCTGTGCTCTGCGTGAACATTTTGACAATATCTATAAAAAAATATTATGTTGTCTACCTTACTCTCTTCAACCAAAACAGTTCATCATCATCAGCTCATTATACGTTCTCATCGAAGGGCACGAGCCTACCCGTAAATTGTTTACAGGCCTTAGTCGTCCACGCGGGCCCAGTGCGGATGGGTCGACTTCATGCACAAACTTTGACTGTCTTCGTAGATGCGCGCGTGTTGTCAGTTGCCACTTTATGAATTACAATTTAACAATGATAATGACCTCGTCTTGAAAAGCGTAGCGTGGGGCGACCTCCGGCAAGAGGGAGTGATGACACCCGTGGAGCGGCCGGCAGTAGTTGGCAACGATAGGCGGGGGGACAGAGATCTGTGGCATGCTATTGGAGCAACCTATGTTCAGCAGTGGATAAGAGTGGGCTGATGATGATGATGATGAATAATAATTATTTGACAAAGAAATGAGGGAATTTCTATTCCCGATCTAGATAAGTCCGAGAAACAGAGCAAGAGAATTCTAGAGGAAAGTGGCGCGACCTAAATTAGCCATTTATGTGAACAATACTCCGGGTGCTAGTACTCTTCAGCGAGCCGGCGACCCAGATACGAACAAAAACCAGCCGCGATGCACATCTCACGATGCAACGATGTATCAGCGAAACGCTTTTTTTGTTTCTAGGCCAATGGTCCATTCGTAGGTAGAAGTAAGTATGAAAATTTCGATACGTTGTCGTCTTTTTCTAAAAACAACAGTAGCCTTAGAGTTCTTCTCGAAAAACGAAGTTATAATTTTGTATTGTTCTCATATTATGTGTTACTCCAAGCGCACTCATAGTTCAAGCTTTTCCTTATTTTTTTGCTGCGTTACATTTTACATCATTTATTTGACATGGGTTGACGAGCCATGTGGTACTATAGCATGGAATCTAGTTTTGATCACCCGGCAGTACAAATATTAATGTCATCATCATCATCATCATCATCATCAGCTCATTAAACGTCCCCACCGAGGGGCACGAGCCTACCCGTATAGGGTAATATTAATGTGCATCAATATAATGTTTATAATTAGCCTGTATGTTTCGAGGACATCGTAGATCTGAGTGAACTTCAGTTCAATGTTTAGCGGGTTCAAGATCTCTTGTTTTTCCTTCTCACGTCTGACTGATGAACCAACGAGGACCCATTTCAATGTCAACGGCGCACTGAACCGCTACTTAGTTTTAAAGTCTATCTGTATATATATTTGACTTTATGATCATTACGATTTTCTTTCAATCCCCATACAAGGAAACCATTTGTTTGTAAAACAATGTATGTTTGTACTGCTCTGATTGTTTTCATGTATAAGTATGTACATATTTTCCTTCGTTAAATTGCAACTCGATAGCACTCTGTGCATGTTTTCGGATAAAAAATAGTTCTTTGTATAATAATTGGAGCACATTCAAAGAACATGGCAAAAGTTCCAAACTTTATTCGATATTTACTTACAAAAATGCTAAATTATCGCGTCCGTAAATTGTAGCATGTAAGTGTCAACCGGGGTCTTAGGTAGCGATCATGTTTGTTTAGGACGAGCCATTCTGTGCCGATAGCTGGAGTATTTACCCCAATTATATCCCCTTGTACTACACCGCCAGTGTAACGTGAGCCGCTACATAGACCACTTTGTATGTGTACTAAAGGTCAGCTTAACCGGTCGGTTACTGTATTGTTAGCGGATAAAACGTATGGGGAGGAAGAAACTGTTTTTTCTCGGGCAAAATCTAAAACATGTCGCATGGTTATGTGACATTTGCGGGCCCTTAAGTTACGGCTCAGGTAAGAATATGAATAACTTATGAAATTTGTTAAGGGTATATAAACAAATTTATGTGTGGAGTAAGAAATTCAAAGAATGGAATAATGTGAATCTTTGAGGATGGCACAACTTCTTCATCATCATCAGCTCATTAAACATCCGTACCAAGGGGCACGAGCCTACCCGTATAGGATGAATAGGGCTTAGTCGTCCACGCGGGCATATTGCGGAATGGCCGACTTCACGCACAAACTTTGAATCTTTTACAGGGATACGCTAGTTTCCTCATCAACCAGCCAAAACGCCGAAGCGCTTTCTTCCAAGTATCAAAATTCATTATTGTGCTTTACTTTGGTATTTTAAATGTATTTTTATTGTATTTTTTGTATTCTCTTTGACGTTTATAAGTGCTTTTTGTAAGCCTAATCTGAATAAATGAATTTTGACTTTGACTTTGATGTTTTCCTTCACCACAAGACCGTCGGATAACGTACATATAATTTCGAAAATTCGACCTTGCGCCCTCTTGATAGGCAGTCCATAGTACACACCAATGACTCACCGTCACTCTAGCATATCTTCTTTACCAAAAATTTTAGACTTTTTATAGCGTCAGGTGCGATGGCACCTAATATATATGTTGGCACTTAATATATTTCTCCAACCAACCAACGTTATGAAAATGACTTACTCGTAGTATCTTAAAAGTTAGAAATTGGTGTACCTTCTTTGATATCCACTGGTGTCTATAGTTATCTGGCGATGAATAACAACATTTGCCACCAGAAAGCTGTGTTTGGTTTTTTGTATAATAGCTAGGTAGTTTCATATAAAACAGCTTTGTTACTAAATACAAAGTAATACTAACTTTAAAAGTAAAAAACAACAATACATACACATTCATTGGCAAAACTGCAATTATACTAACGAGCGATCTCCATTCAGTAACGACTTAATTAGATTAAGTTACTCTATGGTTTTAAGAGTATATGAAAATTTAATATATGTTTTTGTTAATAACCTAAATTTCTTTTCACACTTTGGTGTGTTCTGACTTTTGGTGTGTTCATATATACAAAGCATATATATATATATATAGATATAGCTTTTTGGTGTGTTCATATATACAAAGCATAAAACTAAGTACCTTACTTTACTAAATGGTATTATTGAATTACAAAAAATCTATTGAATACTTCATACGGCATGTTACTACAAAATAGTGTCAATACTATACGTACAAGTCTGCTATAAATCAACGCAGAACTCCTACAACACATGTGTAGTTGCATTGCGCACGTGCATCATATGATCCGTTCTCACGTCCGAAAATGCACAAAAAATTTTGATTTATCGTTCAAAGGTCTGTGACGGCCGCGTTTACCCTAGCCAATTCCGACTGGACTTTGCGCTGGTGTAACTAATTTGGCTCTGATTCCCTGACTTATATATTAATATTTATCAGCAGCCTATAACGTGTCTCTGTAGAGCACAGGCCTTACCGCACATCATAGCTATAGGAAAGATTGTTTACTTATTAAATATTTGTTATGATCATATTTTAGTGTTGTGCCCGTTTTATACTTGTAGCCATTGATATAAGTATATTTATCTCAATGCTTGTAGCTAAGTATTGAGTATGTCAATAATGTATGTGACTTATGTACCAAATAACGATGGACTGTACTTCAATGAGGCTAAAAGGACTCTCCACTTGTAGATAATTTTCACAATTCTTCTTCTTATCGAGTCGATATGGATAGACAAGCTAAATATGATATTGAGAACAGTATTGGGCCACTTTGATCGCCCTTTCATTTGCAACCCAGAGGACCCGGAAACTGCACGAAGATGGACAATTCGGGCAAGACAGTGTTCCATTGTCTGGGGGGCACCACAGTCACAGCCACAGTCAGGCTGCTTCTCTAAAATCCCATCTTACCCGATTTTCGCGGCATTGGCCAAATTAAGAATAAGTGTAATAGTGTTCAAGCTGAACCTACCTTAAATGAAGCGCTGAAGTTATACAAATTTGTCATATGTGTCAATAATTCAAACTGGTAATGTTTAGACAGACAGAGTGTCTGTTAAGACAGAGCGCAGGCTCACGTAGTTTGGAAAAATGGCAAGTCGCAAGTCGCAACTCACCAATGCGGAAAGTAGCCCAGACCCGCGTCCTAGCTTGCATTCCCAATCATGGAGGTGCTCCAGATAATATTAATTGCGATAGGCATAGATTTAATAGGTAGTTTAGTCGATAGGTAGTTACTTAATTGCACGAGCCTTAATAAAAAGGTACGATTATTATTAATATATAATATATTGATACTTCAATATACAGCTATTTAATAAAGAATTATTAGGCCCTACACATATCTATATTAACGGCTCCAGTTATATTCTAACGTGCGTACTGTTTAAATGAACACATTTACCGTGTTACCGTGTCAAAGTATAATTAAGTTACAAACGAGTACTCGTGTATCGAGCAACAATAATAATAAAGGTTGTAAAATATCTACGAAATCACCGCATACCGTATACTGT